>PVHY01021741.1:0-23387 GCA_004024945.1 Uropsilus gracilis
TCCATTCCAGAGGAGACTGGTTTACACCATTCTTCACAAGAGGTTGGAGGATATAAAAGAAAATTTGTACCTGAGTGCATGTTCTTATATAAGAATAACCAGAAAACTTCATGAATAATAATAAGACTTCCAGTAGAATGCAGCTCAAAATAAGCATGGTGGGCTTTTTGGATGGATAACAAAATGTAGAAAAACATGTTTTTTCCACATGGTTGCAATAAGTCAAGATGCTGAGTGAGTAATGGATGACCTGCAATGGTGAGACAGACTGCACATGGGAGCTTTCTGGAAGGCACATCTTTCAGCCTGTGGACTGCTATGTGTTCCTAATGAACAGCATCACAAGCCAAGCCTCACCAACCTAGGGAAGAAACAGGACTTGTTGGCAGCAGCTTGCATTGTCCACAGAATCTGGGGATGCATCAGAGCCAAGCCTGGAGGGAACAGAGCCAGAAACAGTTCAATGTCATGACTCAGCAGAACTCTTGACGCTGACATGGATCAGGTGTTTTTCATCAAACATCACTACCTTCACGAAGATAATTTTCTCCTACTACACGTGGACGCAGTGGGCTTACGTCGGTGTTCTCTTTTAAACCAAGCAGATACTTAACACTTCGATGTAGCTTATCCTTTAAACAGAGTGCAGTTCAGCCCCATACAATCTGATTCAAGCAGAGTCTGCGTCTGTTTTTCCTTGCCTGCCAGTTTCAAAGGAGTTTTGCCTTACTTTAGACCCGTTTCGTTTAGGATCCTTTGCAAATCTGTGATGAATTTAATAACGTATTTGAACTGCTGAAGCATCTCAGTATTTCACCATTAAACTCTAGAACCTGTGCCTTGAGGAAAAAACAAAGATTTTGGTTACCACACACACTTGCTGTAAATAGTGGAGTCTTTTGGAGATGTGAAGAAATTCTTTCTGAATTTACAATACAGTCTTCTAGTCACTATATTTAAAGCTGTACTACATAATAAAATGTATTTATTGCATAGTTTTGTTTGATAAAACTATAAAGAATATCACATCAATCTAAGATTTATGAGATGAAAGTTTTTGGATACTGAATTAAACCTACATCACTACAATCACTTAAGCCTGCATCACTTTTTGCTAAACAAATGAACAAAAACAAAACCACAAAAAAAAAACCACTGAGATTATGTACATAGAGTTAATATTAGAATCGTATAAAGTGATTATCATTTAACTTCTCTTATTTTTCCTTTAATTTTTTTAGTCAATCATGTTCCCATTTTTAAATAAACCTGCAAAACACTAAAGCCTTTTTTTGTATGAGGTTTTTAAATTAATAAAAAAAGGCCATTTCTTTAGGTGTAATGCTGACTTTTCTTTCTACTGGAGAATGCTTTGAAGAGAATACTTTCCTCATTTTCTTCTGTGTGTGTGTTGTGTGTGCATGCACAAGTGGAAATAAGAAAAATCGTGTTCAATTTGTTTATTGAAAGCTTTTCTATTATAGTTCAACACTTATTTATTGAGAAGTGACTATAAAGCACTAAGCTAAATGATACACAGTGTTATAGGCTGAATTATGCCCCCTTAAAATTCATATACCAAATCCCTGATGGTTAATCTAACAGGTTTTGGAAAATGACTCAGAGGAGGCGATGAGATTCAGATGAAGTCAGGGGAATGAGAGCTTAGTGATGAGTGTGGTGTTTTCATAGAAGAGATACCAAAAAATTTGCTCCTCTCTGCTATGAGAGGACAGAAGAGAAGGTGACCACCTGAAAAAGGGTCTCAGCTGAAGAATGGTTACCTGTCACCTTGGCCTTGGATATCCAGGCTCCATACTGTTAGAAATAGATTGCAGTTGTTTACATACCACCCAGTTATGGTATTTTAATGACAATCCAAGCAAATGTCATATAAAACTTATAAAGCAAATGAGCATAATTTACATTAGCTTTCAAATAATTCATTGGGATTATAAATGGGAAAATAACTATCATGTGATGTTGCTTTATAGGATTTCAAAATCAACAGATATTCTTAGAATTTATAAATAAAATTAGAATTAGCAAAGCACTTTGAAATTTACTAGGATTTCCAGGAAGATATGGAGCGAAATGAATGAGTAAAAACACTGAAAAAAAAAGAACAAAGGTGTTACCCTATAAAAGTGAATAATTCAAGTTGAGAGGCCAATGAGGAAAGAAAAGGAGTATCAGGTTTTAAGAAAAAATAGGGACATTGAAAATTTTAAGTTGTAATGATTTGTACTTAATTATGCTGTCAAACCAGGACTTTGGAAACTGGGGATGGTGGGAAGAAATAATTTTAGGACTTCAGAATCCTAGGGAAACAAAGGATAGGTGTGATCTGCACCTGTTTCACTCAAGGAAGATCATGCTTCTAACATGACTTACTCAAAGGCAAAATGGTGAACTAAACTTTATTTCTGTCCACCTATATAATCACCTCTAGCCAGCTGCAGCAACCCTATTGAGTGTAAAGAAACAGGGCATACCAAGTTCTTACATTCCTGACTTTAAATCCTCACCAACTTTATTATCATGCCTAATCCACCATTTTGACCACCATTTTCTGCATGTTTACAGAATTCTGATGTTTACAGAAGCAGGAATCCCATCTAGTTCAGATGATAGACAGGTTTTGGCAGAAGTCCAGCAATGCCTCATACCTTCAACATCTAATCTGTAAGAGCTTCCATTGCCCACGTCTGCTTTTGTGCCTCCTTAAGACTTGAGCCAAGTCTAACCTACAGATACAGTCAATGGAATTTACATTCTTTGACTCCATTATCTGCCAATAAGCTACTCTTTTTTGGAATAAATGAGGTTTAGGTCACTGGTGTAGGCAGGAAGCAACCTAGAGTGTTGAAATTCTCAGAAAATAATTGTCTTGGAGGCATCAAGCTTTACTTTTTAAAATAAACTTTAGAAATATAACATCATAGCGATAAAACTGAGTAGAATACCAAAGCCAGCTGTCATTAAACAGTAAATCAATGAGGTCAATATGAGTCAGACCCATCTTTCACAGATTTCCACTTGTCCACAAACTCATTTCAGTGAAGTTCTGAGTATGGTCCTCTTATGGAACTGGCTGAAATAAATGGTTAAGATTTATTTTGTTATCTTGCCTCTTTCATTCCTGATTAAAGGGCCAACCGGCTACTAGAAGGCAGGTCCTGGTAGAATGAGCCAAGGAAGTGGGGGAAACATACAAGGCAGCAGTACTGTACTTTAACTTCCCCACAGCCTTTGTTTCCTATGCCAAAGTTAGAATGTTCCAGAATTGCAAAAATGATGTTGGAGATGCTAGTCTGTCAGAAGTTCCCTGTTTGCAGCTCTATAATGAGAAAGGGCTTGCAGGGTGCATTCATTCAGCCCATGATTAATTCTGTGTTGCAACTGCACATTTTTCACAACTTAGAGGAAGAGGAGGTGACACATTCTGCCTTACTTCCAATCAGTCAATGCTGCAATCTTGAAAAAATCGAATATGTGCCAGTCATGTCCTTGTTTTATAGTTTCTAGAACATTTATTCATATATGAAAAGAAACATTTCCATTAGCTTATTTATAAAAAGTGCCTGCAGAGTGAAAAACCTTATATTTTCTTAGATGAAGTTGCCTGCTCAGTATAACTCAGCAGCTACCTCTCTCCTAGCTTTTCCAATCCTATAAAAAGTAAACTGCTGATTTCTGGCTTTTAACTTAAACATATCTATATCTTCTGAAAGCATATATATATATTTTTTTCTGTAAGCATTATATAGCTCTAATCTTCAATGAGTCTTTCTGATTCTAGTAGCAAGTTTTTATCATCCATAAATGAATTAATCAGAAAGGAAAAAAAAACTCTCACATATCCAAGAAATATATATGTTATAGAATATATATAGAATATATAGAAATATATATAGAAATATATATAGAGTAATTCAAGTTTTCATCAATAATTATTTTCTAATCTACAAAACATCTGTCAAGTGAAAACTCCTTGTTCATTTTAGCAAACAGAAAATATTAATATTTAGAACTATATGGTCCTAGGAAGTGACTACAATTGAATTTGATTAATCTATTTTATTTTTGTAAAGAAATAGGGTGTAGTAAAAAGCACTGAAAGAAAACATAAGTTCAAAAAATAAAAAGAGAAAAAATAATAATAAAGGAAATATTGCTTACATATTCTTAAAACAGCTTTGTAGTGGATAAATTGTGATAGTATTTAAATTTTACTGGATTTCTTGAAAAGCAATGTTACAGTTATATTTCCTAGAGACAGGAAATATATATGTGCATATTTTTAATATGGATTCAACACTATGAATGTCACAATCTGAAATTTTTAATGACAGTAAGAAACTTTAACTGTCATTTTTTAAATAAAAAGGAAATATATTACTTTGCAAGTCATTTTAAAGCGAGTTTGAGTATAAGATTTTGAGAATCACTTGTCTTCATCAACTTCCTTGATGGTGGATCATCCCAACTTAAGGCTATAGCTACCATACAAGTTTGACATAAATTTATGACTCCAACCTGAGACATATACCTCCTCAATAGATAACTCACTATGCAAATGTTAACTATTCAGTTAAATTGAATGTGTAGCAGACATAAAACTTACCATGTCCAAATGAAATATATTCTTTTTTTCTTAGTAACTACCCAAACTGCTAGAACATCTTATTGGATCACCTCCAAAATATATGAAATTTTTAAATTTTTCTCACAACCACGTTTACTTGAGCCACGGTCAGAACTAGCTCCACAATTCAGGAAACAATTGCTGTCACCTTCTGAGAATTTTTTCTGATGGCTCTTTCTGCTTCAGTTTTGCCTCCTTGCTGTCAAGTCACAACATTTTATAAGTTGCTGATGTCTCTCATCTGTAGGTAGTTAATAGTTTCCTAAAATGTCGAGTGTTGGTTCAAGGAATTTGTACTTATTCTTCTCTTTTCTCCCATCACCCAAAGGTTGTTTTAACAACCTCACTAGTTACAGTTCCCTCCATTTGAATAAGGGTTAAAGTTTTATGGTAGCATATATGTAATGAGACAGGTATTTATATGGGGTCCCCATTATATGGGGAATATTTATATTCCCCCACTCAGGGCTAGTCACTGTGGTCCCTTTGAGGAACCCAAATTTCTCTTCTGTTTGTTTTATTAGTTTAATTTCTTTGGAGCACTCTTACAATCTGCATAGATGGACATGCATGAGAAAAGGATTTTCTTTTGTAAAAAATGTATGGTGGATATTACATGCATTATTATACACCGTTTTACTGCAAAAACTCACATCTGACTACAAAGGGGAACTGAATGATGATGTGTATAGAAAGGAGGAGAAAATAGGGTGGAGAGAAAATAAGCGTAAAGCTTCGACCACCTGGATTTTGCTTAAGTTTACCCTTAGGGTGAGCCCGATCATCCTATTTAAAATCCTTTCTCCACATGTACAATTCTTTTGCCTTCCCCTACAAGAACATAAGCTTTGTGAAGGCAGTAATTTTGTGACTTCTGTGTCTAAGATGAACACAAATAGGTATTTAGAAAAGTCACTTTTAAACAAAAAGAAAACTGTTAATGTGGTGTCTCAAGACATAATTCCCCAATTTCACCCTTTTCCCTCATTATCACAGATAATTTTTGTCTTAATGGAAAATATTATACAGCTTCAAAAACTGAATTTTTAGCAAAATTAAAAATTTATTTATTACAAATCAGGCAAAGAAAGCACAAACTATGTTACCAACTATTTAATGAATAACCAACACCCAAATATGTCCCTCAAAGACTAAGAAAAATAATCCAGGGGGCAGAGGGCATCTTTATCCTCTCCACATTCCTGGGATGTGGGGGTACCTGTCGCTGCTAAATACAAAGACATCATTTGGCTGGTGAGTCATTTAGGAGCCATGGTGAGTTACCAACAATGTGGAGGCAGAATGGCATTTCCCTTGGCATCAGCTTTGCGTCCTATGGCTTTTCTGAGTCACAGTTACCTGGCTTCTGCAGTCTGCTCAGAGATAACAGAATGTTTGCTCCATCTACCGTGTGGCCTGGCTGACTCCACAGAGGTGCCCATCTTTTGGAAAGAGGAACAGCTGGTGAATTCATGCCAGGGTAGTTTGGTGGACTGTGAACAGCTCAAAGGCACGACTGAGGCTGTGTTTTAACTGATCATTCAGGGCACTTACCCATGTTTGAACTCTTGTCATTCATCTATGAGCTTTTTTCAGCAGTTCTGATTAATTCTGCTATTAGCCTTTTTCTAAATAATACAGGTATTTTTTGAAGTGAGAATTGAACATTCTTGCCTTACAGATTCAACCTTCACCTTTTAACATGTAACATTTTAAGAACAAAGGCTAACTATCAATCAAAAATTACATTTTAATTAATTTTCTGATCAAAATGACGAATAAATTGCCAATCTTGAGTGGCAGAAACAAATTGAAAGTAATATCCATATTTCTCTCTGATAGGAGAAATTCTTTTGCATCCATAGTCTTAAATGATTTTGAACCTTTCCTAACCCTTTCGGTATTTTCAAATGAATTAATGGTTTTCCAGCCAGCACATTATATTTCTCAGTGTAGCAATGCTAATGGAATTATAAATACTGCAGGGTTCTAAAATAATGAATAAAACATTAAACATCAAAGTTATTATAGCCTATTTGACGGTTATACACAATTATAATTTATTTTATCTTGCTGGTGCTAGTGGGAAGTACTTCAGACTATCTCTAAAAGGTGTTATTTCAACTAAAAAGTTGGAGGAAATCTTCATCACTGTGTCACCTTCCTTATGCCTCTTACATCTTCTCCATTAGACTTCTGAAAATCCTAGATATTAGACACTCCCTGAGCTAATATGTGTTCGCATACAAGAGTTAATATGCAAAAATGACTGCATATACATGCTGTATAAAACAAAAATAGAATTAAATATTTTAAAATATTCATTTATTTAATAATCAAATAATTTAATAAAAATGAACAGAAATGCTTCTGAAATTTTACTGTATATACATATCACCTAGAGAAGTTGATTGACTGTTTTAATATTGATTTCAGGCTCTGCCTTCTTGTTCTGAATCACAAAAGGTAAGAAGAAATAGATAAATATCTATAAAAATTGTTGAGAAGACATTGGTGCATCCATGTTAAGAAATCTGTGGACGCTGCCTGATCTATCATCTCAACTCTTCTCACCTGTGTGGTGTGGTTCTAATTCAGTTACGTCGTTTACTGACATGAACTGAAACACACAGCAGAGAATAAGAGTCCATGACTGAAATGCTAAGTCTTAAGGTCACAGAGCAGCAACTTTCATTGACCAAGATGATAGTTTTTGCTCACTTGGCTTGATGGTATTTGCCTTTAATTTGACTTCATCTTCCCCTGTGCATCTGGTCTTCTGATGGCTAAAGGTTCTACTCTTTTCTCTGACTGCTAGTCATCGAAATGATGTAGGATGCAGGTAAGAGATTCAGCACAGCCTATGGAGAATTTCAAATTGGTGCTTGATATTATCCCAGGGGCTGCAGTAGCCATAATGCTGGGTAATTGTTTTGTGTCTTAAACAGATGAAAATATGCTTCTGTGTGTGTGTGTGTGTGTGTGTGTGTGTGTGTCAAATTGATACGGTGTGGTATCATTCCATAGAATGCTATGTCTAGCTTGTTCTGGACATGAAAGTCTATATTTTCATGATGCAGGAGGAAATAAGACCAATAACATTTTTCTTCATCACATTCTAGACAAGGGAAACTCTTATTTGTTTTTACATCAATTTTTAGCATTTTAATGCCTAATACGATGCCTAGTATGATTTGTTGTGTATGTTTGATCCTGAAATTCTTTTAGTATTTTGCATCATAGTCAATGTATACAATTCAAGTTTCTTCTTTTATATATATGATGTCCAGCTTTTACCCTTTAATCCTAGGAATCTTACAGACTAGCACAATAGTGTAACTATTTTGACAGATCTAATGTATTTTAACATTTTTATTAGCATTAACCACACATGTATTCATATCCTTAAAAGAAAGTATTAAAAAGGTACCGCTAATTAGTTAGTGAATAACATAAAAGAATAAAGATTCTTAGATTTTTAATTCTGTAAGATTAGAAATAAGGAGCATTGATTCAATTTCACACAATTAAGACAGACAATTTTATAAAGTATCAATTACTAAATAACTTTTAAGGAGTGAGCTGTCTTACAAAGGCATAGTCTTCCATGTGCAATATCTCTGCGTAACCCGATATCCTTGGGTAGTCAGGTTGCTTCCATAACTTGTTTTCTGTAAATAGTGCTAAAGTGCTAAAGTGAACATAGGTGTACATATGCCCCTTTGAATTAGTGTCACTGTATTTGGGTAGATACCTTGAAGTGCAATTACTAGTTATAGGGTTGCTCTATTTCTAATGTTTTGAGACATGTACACATTGTTATATAAATGCTTGAACTGTTGACACATGCAGTCACATGAAGAACCTTTAACTAATTGTGCTGTTGTGCTTTGTGGAAAAAAAATAACACCAAAAGATCACATTGTATATGATTCCATTTAATGAGCATCTATGAAATGACAAAAATTACAGAATTGGGAGCACATGAGAGGAGTCTAGGAGTTCAGAAGAGGGTAGGGGTGTGTGATAGATGTAAGCATTTCTATGAAAAGGGCACAGAAAGAACCATGGTGTTGGTGGAACTGCCTTTATCTTGAGTGTTTCAAAGTCAGTGAGCTGACTGCTATTCCCTGGCATAGAGGTGCAAGGTCTCTCCATAAGGGAAAACTGGATAAAAAGCACAAGGAGTCTCTCTGCATTGCTTCTTATGGCTGTAAGAAGCCTTGTGCACTCCTGGGTACCTAAAACTGAGTAGGTAAGTTAAGGGGTAAAAAGCAAGAAGCACAGCTTGTCATTCAGGAATACTTGCTCCAGCAAGCATTGCTTCTCATGTTGATGACTTGCACCCACTTCAGGGCTAGTGATAACATTCAGTGAGGCATCAAAGAGTTCTTACTGAGAAAAGGCTCCCCTGAAGTTCACAATACCTTTGACCATTTGATCTCTTTAGTTTGATCCCTTTTCATGGTCCTAAACGTACATCTTTTTTAACAAGTTCATCCTGTTCTTAATAAATCTTGTTTTTCACCTTTCTTCACCACTCCCCACTTCCTTACAAGTTTTGCCTCAGATAAAAGCTTGGATCATGAACATACAAAGTTCACAAGGTTCAAATTATACTTATAGCAACCGCACTCTCCAAGGTTCTCCTGCCTCCCCAGCAAAGTGCAGAGTGAAATCCTTTCTCCTACTTATCCTGACAATCATGAAATACTACCTGAGCTTTCAGGCTGAATTAGGATCAAGCCATTTGGGAGATTAGCTTTGACCACTTGTCTTTTTGGTTCTTGGGTGCATTTGTCAGCTATCTACTTTCTCTGTCCCTATGGCCAAAATGATCTGGTCTGACTGTCATTAAAGTTATTTCCCATTACTCATCCCTCCCTCCAAATGCATGCATCTCACATTTTAGAGGTGTTGACAATACCAGGCAATGTTATCTTGTGATATATCTGAGTTGTGGGTAAATTCAGGTCTTGTTGACTTGCTATTCTCATTGCTTTTTGTAGACATTTGGGGAAATGCAAAGTCCTATCTCTGTTATCATTGCCCTTTTAGTTGGTATATGATCTGTGGTGTTGTTTCTGTGATGGTTCCATGCTGTTTGAATTTTAGGAAGATAAAAAAATGTCATCTTTAATTCTCACTTGAAATCCAATTTATAACATAAAGACCGAATCTGCTACATATGAGATCACTCACCAGAAAAAGAACAGAGTCAAATGCTATAAAATATGTTTCATTTGCAATTTTTATACAATTTTACCTCTAAACAATCTCCAGTGTTTTCAAATTCGGAGCCAGATGTGTCATGGAAATATGTATCAAATGATATTTTCATGTCAAATAATATTTAAAACAATAGACTTTTAAAACTTCCCTAATTTAATTCATTGATAATAACAGAGCACAAAACTACTGAATAAACCTGCACTTGGAATGTGCTCATTTATCCTCTTGAGCACCTTATTTTTATTAAAAGATTTGAAAGGTGGAAGATCTCCTTAGTCAGCAGGCATATGTCACCGTCAATGTGAAAAAATGCTTACATTTTCGGATCTGTCTCCCTGAAATGCAGAACATTACTTCGTTTGCTAAGAAGAATGAATGAATCCTTGAGTAAAGGGCATTTCTAGGGAGAGTTGAGTCCTAGGACATATTGCAGCATATAGAGCATGGTGGAAGCTTTCTCATTTTTCCTTTCACTTGTTTTTTCTTCCTCTTTCTTCCACACCCTTTTCCAAGTAGAATGATTTAGGAAAATAAGAAAAAAATTCTCAAAATCTTAGAAATTGCAATGGAAAGCAGAGTCATCAAAAACAGTGAAAGAGTCATATAGAAACGGTTTTCCAAGCTGCTCCCAATTAGTTTGGTTGCTTCCTTGCCTCTGTTTTTTGTTTGTTTATTTGTTTTATTTTATTTTCCTGTACATTTCAGACTCAAATTCCCATAGCACCTCTGACTTACAGCTGAACAGGTTCCATCTCAGAATTGACACGCCTTTTTTCTTGACTTTCCAAATTCAACAAAATATTGTTGTTCAATTTAAATTCAGAGCTTCTTAAGAAAAGGTTAACAAGGCAGCATCTTGTTTTGTCTCTGAATTGTGCTGGCTCACAGCTCATTAAAAGGTACAGAAATTGCAAAAGCAAAAATGTTACAAATAGTGTTTTAAGATAGGGTATTCTAACAATGCTTCTTATTGAAAATATATAATGCTGTCATTTTCCAAGATACAGGTAGCTCTCACTGCCCTGTTGCTTGTAGCTCTATTAAAAAAAAAAAAAAGTATGAGGTAAAAGGTTAGAGAGCCCTATATCCTCCACACAGAGAGAGAAGCTAAATTCCTTTACTGTTGTGTTGTGTACTGTGGCATGTTGGGTTATCTGCTGTGGCATCATCATGCATTTCTCCAAATCAGATAGCCTCTAAAATGCCTAAGCTTCAAAAGAAAGTGCAAGACACCTTTTAACCTTGATCACTGTGGAATTTAAGGGCATTGCAATGTCAATTTACCCCAAAAGCATTTCCATTCTTCAAATACTTTTATCAATGATCGCTTAATATGTATTGAATACACACAGCAATTACTACTTTTCTGTGTAAACTTGGAATTCATTGTTGAAATGATAGAAAAAAGCTACAACAGAAGAGTGGTCTAAGCTGTCATAAAATTGAACTTCTCCAAAGTGTTATGTGCCAAATAAATTCTATATACATGTAATATGTTCCATAGGGCAAGAACTGAATGTAAATATTATTTATATATGTACATTGATGAAAGTATGATTCAGTATTTTACTTTTTTATTACATATATGTTTTAAATCATTGTCTACCTGGAGGTTCTTCCACCACCTTATCACCCGTGAACCCAAATGCCCCCAAAAGTTTTCGGTAATTTTAAATACATATCTCAAATTATGAAGATACTGATAATCCAGCATGCTGAACAGGAATTCAAAATCCCAGGTTGTCTCTCAAGTTCATGCTCTTTCTCCTGTATTTGTAATATTTTGTGGAAAAAGATAACTTGAAGTCAGGCAAGTGAAAATTACATTTTTGTTAAAGATGTATTTGAATACAACACTGCATCATCTGACCCTTAAGTTAGCTTTGGAATAAAGTCCAAACTCAACATTTCTTGACACATTTTGAATAACACCGTCAATGATTTTCCATTATTTTTATAAGCATGGAATCTATTTTCCTCAAGATTCATCAACCAAATATTGTTTGCTTTTACTTTCATTTATGTTGTTCATTTTATTTTTCAGCCTAATCTATTTGCAAATAGATTCAGGTGTAGGAAGTGGTTGCAACTAGCAAGTTTAAAAAAAAAAAAAAAAACTATTAGTTTTGATGATTTCAAAGTGATCTCATCAATTCAATTTTTAGCACCATTAATATAGGTCACTGAGAGTTGTACACAAATAGATGCCAATTTCCAGCAAATAGATGCCAATTTCCAGCTTTTAGCACTAATCAGAAATCTTCCAACTCTACTAGGTACTGCCATCATAGTCTACCACTGTAAAATGTTACAGAAAGCATTTATTTTTTAAACTTAAGGATATATACTATTGATGATTGACAGATTAAATATGACCTGTTAATTCACATCAAGCTATCAAAATACCATTATTTTTGTGACAACTCAGACCATTCCTGTTGTAACCAGATTGTATCAAAACAAACAAACAAACAACAACAACAACAAAAACCCTTCTACTCATGTTATCTTGGATGTGCACAAGAGAGCACAAACAGGATAGATTCTAGTTAATGTTGAGGTTGCCACCCCGTCATTCTCACATTGACTTCAGTACTTTCCGTCCAGTGCTGTTTCTTTTTTTAGCGACCTCAACATCAGCACCGATCTCTGACACGATGGTTGAAAAACAATGCACGTGGAGAATTCACAAGCACCTCTTCTCAATCAGTGTTCAATGCAGACTCGTTTCAGAATGATTCTAAAATGGAATGCATTACGATATGTTTGAATAACTTTCTATTTTGTGAGCAGTTTGTATGGCGGCTTGGGCAGACTGATTTTTTTTTGCTACGTGGCAAAAATTTAAATTGTCTTAGATGCATTCCGCATGGTTGTGATTCAGCCCCCCCCCCCCCCTTTTCATATTTTAAGGCTAGGTAAAATACGTATAAAGAAATTCTAGTTGCACTCTTTGTTTTTCTCGAATAAGGTATTCACAAGAGACATTGTTTTTTTCTCTTTCAGCATAAAAAGCTCTGCGCTCAGGATGAATGTTCTGATCTCTGTCATGACACTTGCCAGCATGGTTCACACTCATGTATGGTTCATCCGTCCTTTTCTGGTTTCCCTACTTGCCGCGTCCACATTATCCCATTTCTAAGTTATCAACATTGAATTATTAACATTTCCAGCTGTTTTTCCCAGAAATCAATAGGCATGGTGATTTGAGCATCTTGCCAAATAAAAGGGCTTTTCATCTTCAGGTAGAAAGGAAAAAAGCCATCTGGAAAATACGTTGTCTCCGGGGCCATAGAGAAAGTGAATAGAACTGGGGTAAGAGCTTGTGAATAAAAGACTAGGACAAAAAAGCGGAACGACAATACGATGGTGCTCTTATTATGGGAACTATTTTAGTGTCCATAAAATGTATTGTGTATAATGTGAATAAAGTAATTCATATTGGGCCATGTACTTTTACCTGCTAAAAAGCAAAATGTCCTTTGCCTCTAGTTATCTGTGATCTGAAAGTAAAAAACAAACAAAAAAAAAAAAACAAAAAAAAAACCAAAACTGTTCAATGCAAATATTTCTCTTAGTAGTTTTGAAATTCAAGAAATGAAGAGAAATAAATCATTTTTCAAATGGAAAAAGCAAGTTGTTTTTATTTCACTGGGATTTTCCATCTCATTCAATGTGGCCATAAAGTCATATTTATATTTAGATATGAGGAAAGAAAAAAATAGTTATTAATATGGTTAAACTTTAATATCACTGAACAAAGTTATAAATCCAGGGGGAAATTCAAATATATGGGATCTGAAATCCCATTACATACAAATCAGGGGCTCTCTAAGAAATCAATATAACTTAGGGGGATAAAGTTAGATATGAAAGTGAGCATATGTTTAAAGAAGAAAAAAATAAAAATGTATAAAAGCAAACAAACACAAAATTCTTAATACAACCATATCCAGTTAGGTATCTGTTAAATATATTCCTTTAATTTTCACTGCCTATACTCTGATTTGCTTTTAAAATATAATTTCCTATAAGGAGAATAAATATGTAATCCAGTATTTTTTAGCACAATATATTAAATGTGTTACTTGTTGAAATCCATAAAGTATGTAGACTTCAATTCAGAAGTTACTGTTCATAGGATTAGAAAATATTTGTTTCTCACAAACATAAGTATTTCAGCAAATGTTATTGTCATGATTTCATCAAAAACTTAAACATAGGGTGTGTTTTCAGACTTGCTAGGTTCTGTGTCACTCTGCATAGTCTTGACAGATAAGGATATCTGTGTTTAATCTGCTTCTACAATAACCAAATACTCAACAAGCTGCTTAAAATTTGATATGACTATTAATTGGTAGATTTTCCTCAAAATAGCTTCTGGTGTGTACACCTAAACTGTTTCTGCTCTACCACACATGTAATTCTGGTCATATCACTCATTATATCTGGCCCTATAGATGATGGATGAAGAAAACATTTGAATGCCAAGTCACAAAAGAAAAATCAAATGTTCTCAATTTGCGATGAATTGAATCGGCTTGCGAGTGGAAGTAAGCGTCTCATGTTAGCCAATGACTGTTCCCCTTGGTAATGATAAACGTTTAACCCATTTTCTTTCCACGGGGAGTCTTTAATCAAAGGGTTGATAATGATGGATATTAAACCAATCCTACAATTCAGAGAGAAAATGCTCCTCTCAGCCAGTTTTGGTATGCACATTTTGTTTATTTTCATAAAATAATTTCATCAGAGACATTCAAGATAGACAATGCTTTCATAATCGGTTAACTAATAAAATCAATGAGAAATTGGTAGGTTCCTGTATTTTGCATGCTTTATTACCATTTAGTGACTCTAATTTGTTCTTAAGCACTTTTGTCAAAAGCTTATTACCTTGGCTTCTCATTCAAGGTAATCGCTATCACTGATAATGTATTTCCACTAAAATCAAAACATTATTGGAAATGCATTGTTATAAATATGTCACATACATCACATTGTTTTCCTTTGATTTAGAAAACCTTTTATATTTTAGAGTTCAAAAAAATTGGAAAACTATAAACTATAGTTATACTAATAGTTACAATGTAACTTGAGGCCTGAAGATGTACTGAATTTGAAAGTTAGTCCTATCTCATATTAATTAATTCACCAAGAAATAAGAGCAAACTGTTTTAAACTTGCTAAGGCTTAGCTTTTTGTACTGGTTTTAAAGACCAATCTCTGTCATTGTTTGAGAAGTAGGAATCATTTGTTTATTTATATCCTAAAGCTTAGTAAGCTCTTTGAATAAAGTTCTTTGTTGTTATTGTTTTAAACCTAGGACCTATTTGGGGATTATATGGTAATAAACTAGGTACCTAATGGTGCATGAACTCCAAACAAAAAGATGGAGCTATGCATGTGAATTTCTCCATAAGGCTGTGGCAATATACTTCAGAATTTGTGGCAAACAGAAATAATATCCTCCTCTCTGATCCTTGTTAGCTCAGTCACCTCTCTTTAAACCAAAGCTATCAGATTTTACTTATGTGTACAGGTAACATATAATTGCATTTTCATATACATGCAAGGTCTCATGAATAATGCATCCCATGTACATATACTTTTATTGACAGATTCCTCAATAGATTAAAATAACCTGAGTGTTTGGAAAACCCCTGTTAGAAATAAAGAAACATATAATAAAAGCAAGAGCATCATCACTTTTTATGACATCTCTCTGTGTCTATGTGTTATATAATAAAACCATTTTTTTTTTTTTAAATCACTGATCAGAGAGAAGGTCTTAGATATTGAGATATGTGGCAGTCCACCTAAGAACACAGTCATAGCTGCCATCACCGGTCTCAGGGGTGGGGAACACAGGTACACCAGGACCTGAAATTGATCCAACTTAATGCAATTTACTGTCCAAGTCTTTGGCTGGAAGTTTCAAGCCTTCAGTAGGCTTGGAACAGAGGATGCACCAGGAGGATGTGATTAACTTCATTAATTAATTCAACTTTAAAGAGAAACAGTGAGAACTGGAAACATGTCAGTCTTCTAATCTAATGATCACTAATTTGTCATTATTCTTAGAGTTCAAAGTCCTTACTCCTTTAGGCTTTAATCCCCTACATAAAATTGTGAATTCATTTATTTTCCTGGACATTTAATTCCCTTATAAGTCTCCTCCTCCTCCTCCTCCTCCTCTTCCTCTTCCTCCTCCTCCTCCTCCTCCTCCTCCTCCTCCTCCTTCTTCTTCTTCTTCTTCTTCTTCTTCTTCTTCTTCTTCTTCTTCTTCTTCTTCTTCTTCTTCTTCTTCTTCTTCTTCTTCTTCTTCTTCTTCTTCCTCTTCCTCTTCCTCCTCTTCCTCTTCCTCTTCCTCCTCCTCCTCCTCCTCCTTTTTTCCTAAACACATGGCATGATGTCAATTACCCTTTAAAACACCTTTTTGGAAGTTGCTAACTGAAGACATTCAAATCACTCTCCTGTTAACTCACCTGAGATCTCAGCACCCTGCGTAGAGAGGATCTGGGAAAGGGGAATAACTACAGGTTTTTAAAGGGCAGTGGTACCAGAGGGTTCCAATAAAAAAATGCACAGGGTCAATGGTGCCTCAGGATAGAGCAGCTTCTTTCTGATATCTGAAATGAACATAAACAGCCTATTTTAAAACATCCTGATGTTGATCCTGTTAAACCTGCCTCCCGCTGGGATCCCAGTCCCAGCTCAAGACTGATCCTCTTGTTATTGATGTGAACAGCAGCCATTTACCTTCACACAGTCTGACATACTAACTTAAAAGACTTTAGTAATTCAGGAAAATTGGATTAAATGATCAGATGTTTACATTCCCACCAGCCATATAAGGGTGTTCCTTTCACTCTGCATCAATACCAGAAATCGTTATTGTTCAGCCACTATGGAAAGCTGTGAGAAGGACCCTCAAATGAAAACGAAACTACCATATCACCCAACAATGACTCTTCTGGGAATCTACCCAAAGGAGACCTCAATACTTACACAAAGGGACACCTGTATTCAGATGACTATTGCAGCATTATTTATAATTGCAAGGACATGGAAACAACCCAAATGTCCCCAAACAAACAGGCAAATGGATAAAAATATGTGGTCTATATACACAATGGAATATTATTCATCAATCAAAAATGACACATTTGATGAATTTGTGATAACATGAATGGACCCAGAAGAAATCATATTAGCAGAAACAAGTCAGAAAGAAAAAGACAGAAAACAAAGTATTTCACAAATATATGGGATATAGGAAAAATAAGCAAAAATCTAGAAAGAAAAGTCAAAACAAGCTAATAACCAAACTAAAGTACACAACTGGGAGTGGGAGGGCATGGGAGGGAACGGTCAGGAAGGAAAGTGGTGGGTGATCTCCAGGGAATACAAAGATGTGAAATACATATATAAATAAAATATCTTTAAAAATTAGAAAATAAAGAGGCAAAAATGATCAAATGTTGGTGTGGGTATATACCTTATATTCTAAATTATACATTTTATTCTGAACAGTTATAACAAGTACATTTAAAAGCTCAAAGGAAATTGAAGGCTATTTTTTGCTTGTCTACAAATCCAGGTGGGTGCACTGAGATTTGGGAATGCTCTTCTCTACGTGTTCTGTAGGGACTCAGGCTCCTGTTGCTGCTGATATCTTCAATAGATTATTTCTAAGGTGTCTAGATTCATCACAGTTCCAACCTGCACAAAGAAGTAAAAGAAAATGTTGGCAGGTGTTTGGGAAAGTACGTGAGTTTGGTTTAGAAGTAATAATAATTCTGTTGTTAAGAATATGGGTTAGAAGAATATGGGTATAGAACATATGATGTCTAGCTACAAGGAAGCCTGGAGGATTTGATCCAGCCATGAACTCCAAAAGAGAAAATGCATTTGGTACATAGCGGGCCCCAAAGATATTTCCAAAAAGTTTTTATTAGCCTCTTCAATCATTTTTTAAACACACCCAAAAGAATGAACCTACCTAAAGAGCCAAAAAAAAAAAACCCTCCAAAATTATGATAAAAATTACATTTTATCTCCACTATATAGTTTTAAGATGGCTCTCTTTAGAGATTTGCTGAATGAATATTACATTTTTAATATAAACTATTTTTGTTTATTTTATGCAGAGATGAAGTGATGTAATTATGTCATTAGATTTGTATCTCTTTTTCAATTACTAGGCCTTTGAAGGCAAGAACATGTTTACCTTCTTTTCTGCATAATGGAAAAGATTGAGACAGGCAGTAACAATATCTAAAGGTAACAGAATTATCTGGAGCTCTTTATTTATCATTTTCAAGGACAGATCAGCAGTTTAAGAGCTATTTATAATCCTTTGATGTGGTTATGTACTGAAGTGGTTTCTGGTGATATTAGAAGTTACTTTTAATCATTATAGGGTGGGTTTGCATGATTAAAACATTAATTTTTGCTGATAGGTTGTTAATCAAGTATGAACTCAGACTGCGACAGAACCAATTTAGTTGCTAACAGAAAGAGGAATAATTGCAACATAAAAATGAGAGTACACTATTCAACTAAATAATTTACTTTGTAGCTTTGCAACGGGTCCTGTGATCAGGTCTAGGACAGAGACCCTTTTGTTTTCATCACAGCACACAAGACAGATGGTAGTATCTCTCAGTATCTTGGAGTCAGTGACAAGTCTCTTCGCATCTATTGGTCTAGTTATCCTGTAACCAGAACAACAATTTTTCAGGAACTTTTATGGTAACTCTAGGGTCCAAACCATTTACCATTGTGATTTGAAGAGATACCATCAAAAGGAAGCTTGAATAATATTCTAGAATTTACAAAAAAGGAAAGAGAAAACTTACATAAACATGCATTACTATGTATTGCTAAATGGGTGATCATAATTGAAAAACATACTAAAAATTCTCCATTCATCAGCATATAATAATGCAATTAAATAGTAAGCTAAAATTCTAATATCAACTGAAGCAAGGATGATGTGAGAGCCCATACATCATCTTCCTGCCTTACATGACTTGTTTGACAGAGACCTATGTATGGTTTCAGTGATTACATAAAGTTTTTCTAAGTGTAATTACTGGTAGCACTAAAAACTGTCTTGCTGATGTGAAGACAATATGTTTTCCTCTCTGAGAATAGGAGTCGCCTCATGGCAGAAACTTCTGTTGGCTCAGTAGGGAGGTGATGAGGCAGTCATGTCAGCTTGCATGAGTGAAACCCTGCTGGCTCTTGGGCGGACCTTAGCTCAAGCACTCTCAAGGGGTAAACATCTCAGTCTCTCCAGGACAAAAATGCAGAAAAACTGTGGATTTCTTGTGTGTGTGGTGTACATACGGGCCTGAAATGCAGGCACAGCTGTTCTGATGTATCACAGGGACATTTGCCAGGAATGTCATGATAGTTAATAAAGAGGAAGCTACTGAAAGAAGTGCTACATTTGTCTAGGTCAGATCATGGCTGAAACAGGGACACCTTTTAGTTACTGACAATCCCACCAAAGGGAAATGAGAACAGTCCTTAAAATTCAGTAAATTTTGTGAGAAATATTAAGCTCAATTGAGAATTAAGGACATTAGCATTTATCCCTGCAATTATTAAGCTGTTTTGGTAATATGACATTCAATTTATATTGAGAATAAAAGAAAAAATAGTTGTTTATGTATTAATTTATGTTAGCATATCAGGTGATAAATATTTTGACTGTGTACTGAGTAAAATTTTATAGCTAATTGTAATTCATGTGGAACTTATTTTTATGTTACTTAAAGTGAAATATGTCTTAACTACTTTAACCACATACTTAATTAAATAACTTTTAATTTATCATTAAAGTCAAGGAATATCTTTTTTATATTACTGCATTATTCTATATTAAGATCACTTCCTAGAGACTCTATCTTGTACATCAATTCATCCATTTAAATAATATATCATCTTAATTCAGTCATTCATAATAAACTTCTGTTAAGTTAGAGCAGGCAACTTCACATTTTTCTTTTAATTTGAATAATGCTTTAATTTGATTTGAATTGTAACACATTTAAAAGTAAGCTTGACTGCAGTGTTTGGTCTAACTTTTCTATTAAGTACCTCTTTATGTTCACTGAAAAGTATTTTCATATTCATCTTTGTTTTCATGTAGGATCTTTTCTTATTTAATTAATTTAAACCTATTTTACACATATTTTTTCATCTTACTAAAAGGTACTTTCCACTCAAAGTGGTTCTTCCTAAAGTATTGAAACTTTTGTTTTTTTATATATGCGTCTACTCTTATTTACATTACAAATATCTAGCTTTTATTTTTAAAGTCTCTAAATTTATTATAAAATGCAACTACATTGATTTGGATATTTAACTTTCTTATTTTGGCACAATAACTCGAACCCCAAAATCATATTTAATACATCTGATGAGTTTTTTTTTTTTTTCCTGATTTTAATGAACCTGGAACCGGTCATTTTTCAGATAATATGCTGTCATTTGTACAATTTCAAGTCTTTGTAATATTCCCATTTTTTGGGAATTGTTCTGATGGTTCATATTTTGAAGTTTAGAATGACTTGTTTTATTCATTACTCTTGCTATAAATATATGTACTAAGAATTAGTAGGAAACATAATGTTGCAAGAGAAGTTTTGAAATTACATAAATGGTACAATAGAGAATACTAAGGAAAGAACACACAGGAACAAAAATGTGTATACAATTGAAACCACAGCTGTTTGAATTTTATCTCAGGGTGATAAATCTTAAACAATTTAAGTTCTACAATGCTTTCAGCCTTCTTGAATGGTTTGTGAATTGAGTTACAAAATTACTGATTGTGTGAGTTATTTAAAGCATGAAAAGCCACAATATGGTTTAAAGTAAATAAAGGTTTATAACCTCCTCCCACAAAATAACTGCTAAGTTTTGAGTAACTTTAAGTATTACTCCAGCAGCTTCAGCAAGCTTCAGAAGATTCTTCATGATATTAAAAAATACCAGGGAGTTTTCTTAAGATTCTTAAAATTTGTTTTTGATTTACTTCCATTAATCCAAGGAGATGTTTTTTACTAAATCTTCTTGGGATATTTCAAGCCTGCTGTCACACTTTTTGTGACAAAATATTCATATTCATTCATTGATATGATTTAGGGAAAACCCAACTGATTTTTAAAACTGTTAAACTCTTAGCTTAAAACTTAAGTACCAAGGAAGACTATTCTTCCCAAAATAAAAGTGTAGATTTTCTCCATTAGTTATCTGATATACAGTGTTCTGTACTGTTACAAAAATCCTTTCCTGAAATTAATTATTGAATCTATATCATAGTTTCAAAAAATGAGGTTTTGAAAAGTGGCCACATTTTCAGTCATTCTTCAATACCATAGACATATTGCAAAGTGAATGATTTCTGAAGAAAACACCAGACTCGTTCAAAACATTTTAGTGATTCAATAGATTGACTCCCATAGAATCTCACAGCATGAATGGTGTTTAATAATTTTTGAAAAAGTTATAAGTATTCATCAACAAAATGATAATGAGAATGTTAGGAACAAAATGAATGTGTAGCCACTGGTGAATGAATGTGTAGCACTTTCTTAAATTTAAATATGCAGGATACCATAGGTTCATTCAAATTTTCCATAATTACCTGGGTGAACAAAACGTGACAAGTTACAATTGTGCTATATTGAAAAGACAGCAAAGTCCTTATTTCCCACTATCAGAGAGAGATGCCTTCAACTAGGCGATTTGAGGAAAAAGCTATATAAAGCAACTACGCATCGAAGTGATCTCTTCTTCATTTATATGTCTGAAAGTTAGAAGGGAAAAAAAAGTAATATTACTGTTATACCTGATGTTTAAATTTGAAATTCTTCAGGAAAGGAATTGTTTACTTTAAATCTTAACTTTCCCATCCTTTTAGGTTTTGCAAAGGCAGTGACTCAAAAAAAAAAAAAAATCACTGACATTTATTTTGCTTTAAAAAAGAACTTATTATAAAATCAGACAAAAATAAATAAATAAAAAAACCAGTGACCCAAATCAATGAAAGCAAGTGGAACATTTTTTTTTTCAGGTATAACAATTAAAATGTTGCACTAAATCAACTGAATAATGTAAAGATAATAGCATATTGCTACTACCATTTGTTACTCTAATTATTCCTAGGTTTATGGAGTACTGCTCTGGGTAGTTTTAATAGCAGTTGTTAACCATTGTCATTTATCAGCCTCCTTATTGCATTTTAAAATGGAATTGTAATTGAAACACTTGAACAAGCTAAAATCAACAATAAACTCACAGTCCAATAGGATTTGCTTAATGAACTTGATGCAATAAAATTGTAATCGTTGTCAAACATTTATATGATATATTGCCCCCCAATTTTTAACTTTGTAATTAACACATAGCAATTTAAAGGAGTAAGTTCATAGGGGAAAACAAGTGAAAAATTAAGCATAACATTATTCCTCGTATTATGAAAATAGTAAAATTTTTCCATTTCCTTGACTTCTGTCACTCTTCCTTTTCTCTTCCCCTCCGGATAGGTGAATTTTTTCTCTGCCTGTGAGATATAATTTGCTAAGTAAAAAGAAATTTTGTTTAAGTCTTACGATATATTTTGAGCACAATGTCTGAATCGTACTGACACATTATACCCAAATTATTAAATGTTAGAATGAAATGTATGGCATACATTTCATTATAAACCACATTTACTTTAATAACATCTCTGGGCATTGGTTTCCTTACCTACAAAATAGAAGTAGCTATTTATATGGTCCTTGGGAGAACTGAAATTCAAGGGAAACTTAAGATTAACACTCTTCCCCCCTTCTCTTCTTTTTTTCCTGCCTTCTCCTTTCTCCTCCCTCTTATCCTCCTCCACCCATTCCCTATCCCCACTGTCTCCTCCCCATCAGTCTCCTCCTTGACACCACTCCCTCCTTTCCTTCCTCTGTACCTTTCCTCTCCCCTTCCCTCTTACACCTCCTCCTCCTTTTCTCATTTTTTAATTCTTGTCATTCTTGTTATTTATAGATCACAATTTCCTGTCAGTTCCCTTCCCTTATTTAATCTATAAAATCTGTTAATCAAAATACATGTTTTCTGGATGATTGACAAGAAACCATTTATGTAACTGCATTAGAACTTGTATGCAAGGAGTTGGTCGGACTTTTTCTGCCACTAGTTTCTATGAGCAGCTTCTGTGATATTGCAACCTCCCTGTGATTGCATATAGCCTGGGCCCAGAGGGCGTACACATGTGTGAGTGGGTGCACCTGCACATGTGTGAGTGGGTTCACCTGCACCTGAGAGGGGAACACAGAGTTGAACATGAAGGAAGAGAACATGAGACGAAGCATGACAAGAAGAAAATGTGCAGAAAATGCCAGAGAGAAAAATAGGCCAAGGCAAGCTCATGAAGATTACTAGGGAACTGGGGGGCTCTCCTGCCTCATGCTGCCCCCCTTCCCTGGCCCTGGCC
>PVHY01021742.1:0-23434 GCA_004024945.1 Uropsilus gracilis
TGCAGCCAAAATAGAAATTACTCTGGGATAAAGCAGTCCAAGAAGGCTTCGTGGAAGAAATGAAACTTAAATTTGACCTCAAAGGAAAACCTGTATTTGAATGTTGTAGAATATGGATGTCCTTTCAATGTCTCAAAATTTCTTTTTGTAGTCCATACTCTACAATCTTTAAAAATAAACCACAAGCTTATTTTTTACACTCTGCTGTTAGTCACTAATGAAACCATTTGCTTCCTTCTCTGTGTTCCTTCGTGTGTTCAAGGATGAACTCTGTAGTTCTTTGTGAAGTTTGAAGGTTTCAGTATCCTTTGTCTTGCTCTTACTTGGTTTTGAATGCTCTATTCTAGGCAAAGAGCTACAGTTAAAATGTTCAGAAATGCTATTGAAACTCTCAAGAGTTATTTTATCTTCACTGTATCCTAGCAGATCCTTATACTTTTAAGACACAGGATCATTTAGGGTAGCATTCACACAGGAACTGGATTAGAACATTGGGTTTCCACTTCAGCTTAGTTCATTTCTGTGACTCCATAGCACCTCACCTCACTTTCCTTGCCTTAAAGTAAATGAGTGCCCAAGATCTTGGTTCCTGTTTCGTATCAGTGTATCATTAAAGGAATAAATGAGGTCATGTTTGTAAGAGGATTTCTTTTTTTTATTGTGGTAAAACACTAGAGATTGCACATCCACCCAGCATTTGTTGCCATAATAATAACAATGAGCAATAGGGAATCAAAAAAAGAGAAGTGGTTTTCTTCTTTTTCTGTAATTGTGAAAGATATTGAGAAGTGACAAGGAGAGGGTAGAGATATGAATGGCTTCATAGCCATTTATTAGATGGCTTCTAACTTTCCCTTGGAGGTAGATGGAGATGAGGGGAGTAATCTCCTAGTCCTTTACTCTCTATCAGCACAGCCTTGCCACTGTCCCCGTTGGGAGAGCCTTGGTGAAAACAGCTCTGTCCTTAACTAATGCTTTCCTACTTATTGGGATAAATGGTGACATTTGGAATAATGGCAGTGCAGGTCAGATTGAATAATTACTTTGCTGTGAAGAGATCCTGGAGTAGAAGGCAGAGCTGTGAGCAACACAAGACAGGAAGAGTATTAAGTTTACCATGGCTAATGAAATAAGAGCCTCATTTTGCATGTTTTGGATGGCTGGTGTTAACATGCAATCAGCAAGCGTTCTGGCAGGCCTTGGCAGGAATGTCAGGCAAGACTGCATGAGTGATAATGTTCCCTGGGAAGGGAAAAACTAGGGGCCAGAAGGCAACCAACTAACTATCATAAAAGTAATTAATTGTTTTACTTTTTAATGGTCTGGCAAAATTGCCTTTCAAAAAAAATGAATCATACAAATAGGACTATGATGTCAGACAGACTAGACTGTCCATTGAAACTTAAGAGACTAGTTTCTGCTGTAAATTATGATAATGAGTTAGTTTTTAAAATGTTTTATGAGGTTAAGAAGGGCAATGTCAAATTATTTTTTCTTCTATCTCATGGCTTTGAATGTATTTCAGAATACACAGGCTAACATTTCCTTTTGAAAATTCTTTTCTTCGAGTTTACTAGCTGTTGTTTTACCAATCAGGTCTTTCTACAAAGGATGGTTTTAATGCATCATTTTCATGACTCAGCTTAAAGTGAACAAGACCCCATTGTTGGCTTCTTGTTTTTGCACCAGCATTATTGACAAGATCTGCATAACTTTTGCAAAAAGGTCTGTTGTCTAACCAAGCTACTATGGAAACCTGATCCAGTCCATTTAGCAACCTAATGCCTTTTCCTCTTGAATTTGTGAAGAATTTTAAAGCCGGTCAAACTTCACTTCGAAAATATTCAACAGGGCAGAGGGGTACAGTTTTTTCATTGCACATTGCTTTTCATCTTAAGCAGTTTCATCTTAAGCTTTGTAAATAGACTCCTGGATCAGGCTAAGAGATCACTGCCCAAGTAATCATTGTAAAGCTTGCAGATCTCACCTATTTTGTTCCTTATAGTCTGACTAAGTTAGAACAGAGAGAAGCAGATGCTTTACTTCTTTTTTTTTTAATCACACCCACAAAACTGACAGTTAGAAAATAAGTGTAGATGTCTGTTCTACATTGACATTTATATATTTAATTCTATATTTAAGACTTACGATTCTAAAGAGAAATCCTGCAATATGAACTCTACTCTGCTCTCCCACAAGAATCTTCCTTTCCCCTCCCCTTTCCTTAAGATGTCAAGTTGGGAGGGGACAGAGGTGGAGTGGGGGAATAAGCCCTGCCCTCTCTCTCTGAAAGCCAATGCCAGGAGTGCCCTGATTGGCTAGTGAAGGATTTTCCTCAATAAATTCTCCAGGCCATTTCCTTTCCTTGTTTATTGCTAAGTATCCTGAGGTCTTAAAAAGGTAGAGAGGGAAGCTTTAGTGCCAGTATCTTTTGGTATAAATCTCGTCTCTGTGAAACAAGTCTTGCAACATTTATTATGTGGTTATTCATCATTATCTATGATTCACATATACTTAAACTTTATGATGCCTTTGACCACAGTCATCTCTCCTGGAACATGGGTTAGAGAAATAGAGTCATGGGCATGCTTCTTATAAGCACCGATAGGGCTCCTCATGACATGACAACTGGGAAATGGGTATCTGTGAATAACAGTTTCCTTCTTGGGACCTTATAGACCACAGGATGTGCCTGTGGTATGTGGGCAGGATATAAATCTGAGGATAGTAGCCTTTTCAAGTTCTCCTTTTATCCTCTCCCAGTTCTCCTTTTATCCTCTCCCGAGGTGTTGATGTAATCTGAGGTAATTGGGATAACTCAGTACACATACTCTAATTCTTGTCACTATTTCAAACTCTTTTTCCTGTCAGATCCTTTTTGGTAGATAGGAAACCAGTACTATTTAGGTTTGTCTCTCCCCACCCCTTTGTTCAAATTATGCTGATCTTGTCCATAAAGCAGTTGTAAAAGCAAAGCAAGAGAAAGCAGAAAAAGCAAAAGATTTTGAATAGTTCAATACTGGATGATCCTCCCTAAGTAAGCACATTCCTAGCCCAGAGGGTACAACTGTAGTTGGGGTGTGATTTGACCTCTCCTAGACTCTTCTGGGGAGAGAGTAATTTCTTTTATAGATTCCAAGATACAGACAAAGAGATCTCAAAAACTGATCAGATTCTTGGGAGGTTTAATGAGAGGTTGTGAGGCTGGTGGAAGTGCTATTGGATTATAAAATACTAGATTATTAACTGGTTCAATCAACAAATTTTATTGAGTAGCTATTATAAGTCAAGCACTGTTCTAGATGCTTAGGTTATGTTGTTGAACGAAAATACAAACCTATCTTTATCTCTTGTGCCCTCCCCCTCCCCTCACTCTACTTTCCTCCCTCTCTCTTGCTTTATGTTCATGGGTGACGGAGTGGTAGAAGAACCTTGGGATAGACAATGATGATATATATATATATATATATATATATATATATATATGTACTATCAAAAAATAAAATTAAAAGTAAAATAATTTAATGCTAAAAAGCAAAAACAAAAAATACAAACCCTTCAAAAATACCAACCTTCATAGAGCCTATATCCTGGTAGAAATGAAACCAATAAAAATAGCATGAATAAGTTAATGATAAACATAAGAGGCAAGACCTGATGTTAAGAAGTATTCATTAACTAGGACACTAAGGAAAGACTAAACTGAAATATGAATTTGAGGAAGCAGTTGAAAAGAGGTGAAGGAGTTTGCTACAAGGATATCTGGGGGAAAGGCATCTGAAAGAACAAAAAGACAAGCCAGGCCCTCAGATGGGAACCTGCTGGTGCATTTAAAAACAGTACAGAGATCAGTAGCTGGAGCAGGAGCAGAGTGAGCAATGGGGCATGGGGAGAAGAGGGCAAAGGTAGTAGGGTGGGACAGACCAAGCAGAGAACTATATTTGTTTTGTCCCGGCCTTTGTAAGGACTTTGGCTTTTACTCTGCAAAAGATGGGGCAGTTTGAACAAAGGAGTAACATGATGTGACCTTTTGGAAGGATTCTTCGGCTGCTGTATAAGAGTGTAGGTGGATGAAGGAGGAAGCTGAGAGGCCAGTAGGAGGCTGTTGCAGTAATCAAGGTGAGAGGTGATGGTAGCTCAGGCCAGAGAAGTAGGAATGGAGGCAAAAAAAGAGAGGATTGTAGATATATTTTAAAGATAAAACCAAAAAGATTTCCTAATGTGTGGGTCAGGGAGTGAATGAGTGAGTGACCTCTAGTTCTGGCAGAAAGCACTCTGATAAACCTAAATAGGAGCACAGATGCCCAGTGAGAGCACCTTTGTAGTTCTTTGACCCAGTGGGATTAGAGACAGCAGTAGTGGAAATGGCAGCGATTCATAGCTGCCTGGCTCTGCTTGGGTCTAGACTTCCAGTTGCCTTTCCCTTTTCTTTCCTTGTTTACTTGACTCCAGGCACCTTCAGGGTGCTGTGCCAAAATAATGTTAAATTTATTCTCTGCAATTCACTTATGTGTTTATCTCACAAACATATCTTTCGCACCTGTGTGGGTGCTAAATAGTTTTGTGTGGGTCACTGTGCTGGATGCTGAGGGTGAGAGGCCGGCAATCATGCCTTGGTTTGGTCAGCCGGCCTGCCATCTCAGTTTACAGCCTCACAATGATCTCATTCATCGTATTCAGTTCCTCCTTCTCTTTTATGGATGAAGAAAGTAGAGCTCAGAATGATTAAATAGCTTTCCAAGGTCACATGACTAGTTAGGAGTAAGCTATAACTTGAACCTAGGTATGCCCGACCCATCAGTTACTTTTATCTTCCTTATATACTCCAAAAGAGGTCCTTTTCTGCAAAGGACCAGACTACAAACAGTTGAGGCTTTGTGGACCATGCAGCCTCTGTCGCAGAGACTCTGCCGTTAGGATGGGAATGCTGCCATCAACATACTTAAATGGCCAAGCATGGCTGTGTTCCAGTGAAACTTTATTTATGGTCACTGAAATCTAAATTTTATATCATTTTCATGCATGAAATATGATGCTACTTTTGAAATTTTTTTCTTTTTGGCAACCATTTAAAAATGTCAACCCCTGTCAGCTCATGGGTCATTAAAAAAGAGGCAGCAAGCATCTTGGACTATGATTGTCGACCCACTCTGAAAAATATAGGCTCTTACCAAGTGAATTTAAACCTTGGAACTGTCTACATGTACTGTGTCCATTAGATTGCAGTCCTTCTAACTGACATTCAGAGATAAGGAAACTGAGGCCTATGGGTGGTTATTTGCTGAGGGCCACAGGGTGTTGGTGACATGCCTCGGCCAGCTGATCTGATTTATGGGTTCATTTCCTCATCTCACCCCTGGCTGCCTGCTTGCAGTGGAATGATGAGAGTGATTATTTCCCAGGAACATCTTCAGGGTCCATGCTATCTTTAAGTGTACAAAACTTGGGGTTCTCAGCACTAAAATCTAGAGACCAGAAGGAAAACAAATCCTGGACTTGAGGAGGAGACTGAACCAAACATTGTCTCCCAACAGTCTCTGCTCTGAATTTAGCTATCTCAGTACATTCCCTCTCTCCAGGCAGGACAGGTAAGAGTTATGGCATTTCTGGTCCATTGTGTCTCTGAATGCTGCTATGCTCAGGAATGAACCTGCCACACCAGCCATGTGGTGGATTTTTTCTAGAGCCTTGATGTAAAGACAAAAAGCAGGCACTGGCTTTCTAGTTCAGAAGCTTGGGATTTAGCAACTGTTGACCTGACTCAAAAAGCTGATTTAGGATCACTGTACTCTTCTGTGGTTGAAATGAGGCTGAGGGAGCTGATGGAAACGCAGCAGTAAGCTCAGAGGTGGACCTGTCACATGGTACAAGTTGAACTTAAGGACAAATTGAGAATCAAGCAGTAAAATGTGGTAATGAGAGAAAGTTGGAGTCAAGATCTTCATGACTGCGCCATTCAACTTCTGGCAGTTCTCTCCAGTTCTTTCCTCTAGGATGCCTGACCCTACCAAGGAGCATACCTATTTTGAATTTTTATAAGAGTTTTTCTTTTTAATATAAATCCTCTTTACTTTAGAGTGTTTGAGTATCTGCTTCTACCAACCAAAGAGCAATAATCTAAATTATTGATTATTTGATTATAATAATCAACCAAAGAGCAATAATCAAATTATCATTCATTTGCTCAACCAATAGTTATTTTTAACACAAGAATCTAGCAACGAACAAGATAAGGTCATGTTCCTATGGGGTTCACATTCTAGGAGGGTATAGAAACTGAATGATAAATGAGTAGTGCTATACCAGATCCTGGTAAGTGCAATGAAAAAATGTGAGAAATAGGGTGCAGCTGGAAAAAATGACAGCAGTCCTTAGTAATAGGATGACACATATATAGACACTTGGAGGTAGGGGAGCCAAACCTGTAAGTAATGGGGATGCATTATAGCTCAAATGTACAGTGAATGCAATGAAAAACCTGTGTATGAGGTGTCCATGTAACTGTCAGGGAATCCGCCTGGCTAAGCGAGTGAGGGTGAAAGTAGAAGACACAGCAGAGAGGCTACAAAAGGTTGCAGACTCTTCTTACTCATTCAATAACCTTCGTTGAACTCTACCATGTGCCAGGTCTCCTGAAAGTCCCGCAATCAGAAATTAGGATATAAATGTCTTTCTTTAAGGTTTCCAAATTTATTCCATCCACTGGACACTAAGATAATCTTCAGCTTGTATTTCCCATACTCAGAAAATGAAACAAATATATTAGGAAAGATAAAGTCATTGAATAATTCTCTTTGTAGACCCAGTATATCACTCAGAAAAAATATAGAGAATTGCAGGATTGCAGCAAAGCTAAAGTTTTACTTATCTACTTCAGCCCTTGTCTTCATAAGGGAGTACCCCCACATTGTCCCAGAAATACAGGCCTCTCTCCCGTGCTTTGAAGAAATCCAAATACAGAATTTCCATAACTCCTTTTGGAAATACGATCTGCAAGCCTGACATTGAACTTGTGCAATTGTGCTTGAAAACATAAAAGCTTCCCCCCGCCACACCTCCCATGTACTGCTACTACCAAAAATGTCACCAGGTGACCCAATTCCTTCATTCAAATGTTATTTTTAGTAGATGTCAGATAAAGGAAAAGTATCATTATGAAACTGAAAGCAAATCCCTGCCTAAGCCTCTTCTTTTCATCTGCACCACCCATAGAGAACAGGGGTGACACTTGAACATTCTCTCAAGAACATATGTGACCAAATCCCAAAATAATCATGTTTCAGCCAAAAGATGAGTTTGACTTTTCTCTTCCAAAGAAAATTGAAACTGTCCCCAAATTAAGTTCCTAAATTTATAATAACTCAGCTAAGTAATGGACTTGAATATAATGTATCATTCCCCCAGAGACAGAAATAACATTAATAACTATAATTTGGATACAGCTGCTCCTCACATTTACAATCAGTCTGAGAGATTGTATTTGCTTCTGTGTCTTCTGTGAGAAAGTCTAAATTTTGACCCTGATCCCTTAAAGAAAATGCATGAAAATGAAGTATCACCAAATCTCTGCTCTCAAGATAGACAAAATTATTGGTCATTTTAAAAATGTGTCTGCTTTTCTACTGGTTGGTGGTATGTGTGTGTGTGTGTGTGCATGTGAGTGTTTATGTGTGCATGTGTGCAAGCATGTGTGAAGGTGGGTATATATAGGATTTAGAGAATCCACATATAGAATTTGCCTTTTGCTTGTCCCAGTGAATTTCCTTTTTCTTAAAAAAAAAATTATTATGATGAAGCACTTTTTCTTGTATCACTTTTAATTTTTGGACAGTGTTGTCTAGTTCAACTGAAAGCCAAGAATGACAAAAAGAATGGTTTTTGCTCAATTGTCAGAAATACTCTTACTGTCTATTTGCCAGAGTGCAAAAAATGAAATTGTTCAAGATAACACTTAGGATTTGATGAAGGCAATTGCTTTCTTTCCATGAAGCACAGCACCAGTGCAACCAAGGCAGAGGTTTGATTCCTTATGTGTCATCTAGAGTGGCACAGTGATAACACCCAACTTCACAGTCAGCATTTCTAACTTTTTTTTTTTTTTTTTTTGGAGACTTCTTGCTATGTCCCCTGGGATATCGCAGACTTAAGTTACCCAGGGTACCGCGGACGCAAGCATCCCCAGCCTCAGCCTCCCAGGTAGCTGGGATTACAAGTACCTGCCGCAGTGCCCGGCTGCTTTTTTCGAGACCAGGTCTCGCTATGTCTCGAACCCGAGAACTCAAGTGATCTCAAGTGATCCCAAACCTCTTCCCTCCCAGCGCTTGGACAATAGGCATGCACCACCACACCTGGTTTATTTCTACCTTCTGAGTCCTTATCAGTTGTCCTTTCCTATTTGCTGTTGACTACATGTAGGAAGTAAAATGAGTTGAATACAGCTCCATGATTGGCTAGCACAGCTCAAAGGACTGACCTGCCCATGGGAAGTGCCATCTGTATGACATAATGATTAAATGATAGCATATTGCCAATACTTGGTACTTATATAACTATAAGAAGCTCAACATCTGTATGCAGATGCCAATATTACCAATATTATTTATATACCAAACAGAGCCCAGTGGTTAAGCTATTGAGCTCCAGATTCAAAAGAATTTCTAATTTCAAAAATCTTACTAGCTGTGTCATCAAGGATGGATTAATGAACTTCATGAAACCTCACCTTCCTGTCTGTAGAGGCTTAATAGCACTCAGTTCCTTATTGTAAGGATTATATGACATAATACATGTAAAGCACTTTGCATAATATCCCCCATGATAAGCTTTCAATGGCATTTACTTCTACCGAGTAGTGTTGGTAAAGGTATCTGCTGTGTCAGATTGTTATAGGCATTCAATGAGATAATCCAGGTAAAGAGCTTAATGCAGTACCCAACTCTCAGTAAGGGCTCAATAAACACTAGACATGTTAACAGTGATAATGATGTCAATGACCAGAGTGGTGAAATGACTATAAAAAACTTGCACTGCTGACTAGTGGATGAGTGGGAAATAGAATCTGAAGATAATATTATTTCTATTCTATGCCTATCTATCCAAGTATGATCTAAGAATTGATTTTAAAAAATCATTCTTCCTGAATCGATTTCTTTTACTTGGCCTGAGCACGCAGCTTCTAAATATTTGACAGTGTTACTTCTTACTTGGGGAATTTAGGTTCTTCTAGAACCACAGTTTTTACAAAAGTTAGTTTCTTGTCATATCCTTCACATCATAAAGCTTTCAATAAATTCATTGGCCATTTTTCATAGAAAAAGAATTCATCAGCTCTGGCAAATACTACATATCATGTAAAATGACAAAACTCTACTAAGATGAGGTTCAAAACAACAAATTCCTACATATCATATAAATCCAGAGGTACTCACAAATAGCAATAATTGCAGATTGTAAAAATGGCAGAGTGAAATCCTCAAATGCTAAGCATCTTCTCTCCCCATTTACTTCTCAGGATATTGTGCTAGTAAAAAATACTTAGAAAATTTGGAGGAGAGCCTGAAATAATTTTAAAGAACATTAACCTTAAACTGTCTCTTGATAGTCAAGTTTCCTACAAATTCAAATTTATTTTTAAAGCTTTAAAGAACTATGATAAAGGACACCTATTATCACAGTCAATGGTGGAGAGAGTTTTTAATCCATCATAGTTGTTGAGATGGTTAGAGATGCAAAATTTTATGTCTTCCGTGACATGAGAGATTTTCTTTTCTTCAAGTCTTATGTAGTTTTAGATTTTATAATAGTTTCTTATATGAATTTATACCAGCTTGTTATTTGGATTCAAGATAATAATAATTTTTCAGAAGCCATGCTACCTATGCTACGTTGGGTCTTACAAAGGGCAAAATAAGATATTAGAGATGATAATTCCTGACCTCAATGTCTCTAAAACAGGGGAATAATTAAAGTTCTCATGTTGTTCCTGTTTGTTCACTTTTGTCAGAACCTATCTCTTATTTTTCATCATCATGACGATTATCCAAGGATATATAAAGAGTGGGAAAGGAGGGATAAATGGAAGGGTTGAAAGGAAAAATAAGATTTGGAGTAATATCAGATATCAGTGAAGAATGTAGCCTGAGGATAATTTCTGTCATCTTTAAAATAAAACCCAGCCCTCCTAGTGAGATATATTCCACACCATCCAAATTTACTGGACTTTGGGTTAAAGAAAAAGAGGAGGTGGCACCTGTGGTTTTAGGTCCCCATTACAGTGTAATAGTTTATGGGTCATCTGACCATAAAAGGATACGTGCAGTCCTTGTTAGTATGAACCGTATTCACGTGAGACTCAGCATGTTCCTGTTTGTCACAAAGTAAAACAACTAAAAGCCCTTGCTTGGTGTGCCTAGTAGGCTTTATGTAATATGGGGGAGATAGAGGGATTTTACAACCCTGACAGAATCTAAAATTACATGTACGTCTGAGCTTAAATGACTTTGTTCTTGCTTCCTAAAATGTTGCTCAGCCTTCTCACTCTTCCCTTTCTCTCCTCAGTTCTCTCCTCCTAATTTCTTCCATTTTCTTGTTTTTAACAGTCAGCGTCTCTTCATTCTCCCTTCTAAATGCTCTATCTATTCTATTAAAATGAACCATCAAAATATTTTTATACATTCTTTTTTTCCCCAAAAAATGTTCATTGAGCACCTATTGTATACCCACACTGAGCTAGACACTGGCACTGAAAGAGGAGTAAAAGAGATGCCTACAGTTCCTTTCCTTAGCAGTCACTTTTCTTCACAAAAGAATCTTGGTAGCAACAGTTATAATAGTATTTCTTTTAAAACCTCTCTGCATTATAAATTGACCTCTGTGCTTCCTAATTCATCATGGCATCCAATATTCTGGCATCATGATAATAATTCTCAAATGTGTAAAACCTTTATGGGAATCTGGAAATGAGCAATTTGTGTCCCAAGTAAGTTTCTGTACTTTCAAATTAATAAAAGGATAATCAAGTCCAAAGAGAGATTTAAGATGCTAAATCCAGAGGAGATTATGAACCCTCCCTGAAGGCCTAGACAGCTGACTTCAGAGAAGGAGAAATAGAAAGAGCCCTGTCATCATTGCCTAGCCTTCTTCTTTGGAAAAAAAAAAAAGTACAAGGGAAGTACCCAGCATGTTCCTAGGGTAGGGGTCAAAATAAACAGTGCATTGAGGATGTATAAAAACAGCATTCTTTAAACATGTTTAGACCTCAAATTAGAGATCCCTGAGATACACGTATAAGAGTGGAACAAGTGTGAGGGCCAGGAGTTTGAATTAGCTCAAAGGGGGCCCTTTCTCTTCTCTTCTAAGTGCCATGCAGGTGCGAGTGAAAAGCAGTCAATTGGGGACAGCTAGAGACATGAAAAATAAAAGCGTAAGCCAGAGGACTCTGGTATTTGGGCCTGGAAAGAAGGCTGGTGGTCAATGGGCAGATTGTGCTGCCTTCTTATCAGGGCTGCCATGCTAAATAGTGCAGGTCTTGTCCAATATGCAGATGGGGAAAGAGCAGATTCTTGTTTTCTACTAATGGCCTCGTAACAACTGTCAAGTGAGAAGCAGACTCAGAAGTAGCTACAGACAGACACTGGGTTTTATTTAGAGCAAGAGGGTGAAATCGCTTGTTTCGGCACAGGCATCATGCAAACAGCTCGTACAGAGGCGTGCCTGGGTCAGCCCTGATCAACAGAACCCCAGCTGCTAGGTGGCCTGGGAAACACCACTGTGCTTGGTAGTTAGAGACAGCAGAAGGTGCTTTCCAGATGGTTCTGCTCAGGTACTCTCCCTGGAGCAGCAAAGAAATTTTCTGGAAGCCTGCTAGTTAGCAGGTAACTCGAGGAAGCTGGAAAATCTGATTGTACTCTCTCCTTTTATGTTAAAACTGTATGAGAATGTTACCCTATATTCCATAATATATTTATTTTTAATATGAAACTCTTTCAAGGACTAGTCAAATGTATCACTCTATGTATCACAATCCATACATCTTTGAGGAAAAATTCATATTGCAGGAAAGTGGATTTGTTTATACCTTGGAAGTCAGTGTCTAGCATGTGGTCACAGAGGGGGGAGCTGGGTTTGGGAAGTAAGCATCATGGAAATGAGTAGCAATATCGTTGAAGACACGGTCTTGCATGTGTTGAGAGAGAGATGCAATTGTTTAGTGAGTCATCGTTTCGGTTCTGCCGCCACCACCCTCCTCCTTTCCATCCTGTGCCCTCATGTTGGTGTCATTTGAATGTCAGTTCCTGCCAATTCACCCTCATTGAAGTATGATAAACAACCACCTAGCTCCCTCCACAATACACTAAAAAGCTATGCATTATTTAAATCTACTTGTTTCAATTTTTCCCAGACAGAATCAACACAGCCTCTCTGTACAGACCTTGAGGACTGTTCTGAAGTTCAAAAATGTGTGGTCATTGCCTTCTTTTTTTTTTTTTTTTTTTTTTGTTTTTGAGTAGAAATAATGGGCATAAAAGAAGATGTGTAACTTTCATCTTTCGTAAAGTAAGATAAAAGCTGAGAAGAAAGTGAAAGGACCCAAAATCTATTTCCTTCTCAAGTTCAGAATATGACCACTTTGGGACAGATAAGTCATGTGAGAAAGACTTATGAGACTCCAACTATATCTAAAAAGACAGGGCTCTAAAATATGGAGACAGGTAGAATTCTAGCCTGTTCCTTAATTAGCCTAGATGATTCTGACATAAGTGAGATTTTACTCAAATGGCCCAGATTATTACCCAACACTCCATGACCACTGAGATGATGCGAGCTGGCCCCAAATGAAGACTGTGAATGCAGCTGTTTGAGACATGCCGTGGCCAGAAGAATTGGCCGCTTCTTTGAAAAACTTGGTTGCAGAAGAAAAGAATCATGAATGTGTTCCTCATTCCATTACTCTTCTCCTCTCTAGTTGGAAATGTCACTTGAGCCATCCAGCAAAATCTGGGAGGTGTTCCACTGGAAGACTGAGCTTACATTTCATGTGGGAGATGTCCTGAGAAAATCACAAAAGTTGCCAATACAGAGAAAAAATGATTGTCTTTTAACTTAGAGTTTCTTTACCTGCCAAGTATTAGAAGACTTGCTTTTTTAAATGAAGCATGAGATCTCATGGCTCAGGATGGGGTTACTTGACAAGTGTACCAGCAAGGGTGGGGGCAAGCAGATGAAAGTACTGTCATGGCCAATGGGCTTGCCAGAAACCATAGAAAACAGGAAGTAAGCATCAAACTTAAAATGTCATCATTTATGAAATTCCAGTATTAAAACCAAGAAGAGTTCACATCCTGTGTTTTCCAGTTGCCAATGGACGCTTTTTATCAGGAATTAGGAGTATGGAGGAGGTTGCATAGCCATGAGTCCTATTCAGCAGAGTTAGGACTCTCCTAATGCCCTTGGTAAAAGTAGCCTTACTACATTCATCTAAAAGGTAGCTGTGCAAGTATCAATTTTCCTTTTTTTTCCTTTAAAACCATTCCTTTATCCTTGGAGAGAATTATCAAGTGTCCAAAACTGAGACTCTATTGACTTAATTTGATAATACTCCCAGGAAAAGCCTCTGTTGAAGGTGGAGCATGAAGATGAAGACCATGAGTGGCCCATTCTGAGAGCAGCACAGTTCTATGTTGCAAAGCCCATGTAGCCCAGAGGACCAGTGAGTAAAAACTAGTCACTGAGTCTTAAAAACCACTGGCTACACCAAAGAGGAAAGGCAGGGCTGCTGAATCTTTTTACTTACGTGACTCCAGGTTGCATCTTCCTAAGTGGGGTTGGGACAACATAGCCCATGAAAGAGTTGGCTAGCCCACCTAGGAGCTCCTGCTGCCTCCAGTCCCCCTTCCAGAGGGAGTAATTGGAAGGACAGATTCCCACTCTTAATGATTCAGTGTGTGGTTTGTCTTCTTCTCCTTGGAAACAAACACAAGGAATCTCTACTGATGAAATATCACATGCCGCCTTATCTCCCCTCACTGCCCATCATCTTCTGTGACCTTGAGATCTGTGTACATGATCAATTCCACACCTTCTATTCTGACATGGTGCTGACCATCCGTTCCTGGTCCCAGGGAAGGCCAGTCTTGCCTGAGGGTTTCTGTCCCATACAAGGAGAAGGAACATAGGGCCTCTTCTGTAGCCACCTGCTTATCCTGGGTGATTAAGGAATCTGTGCAAAGGTAAATAGTTACATAAGGAGAAAGCTAGGCTTACTTTAGTCCTGGAGCTTCTTGTGTGCAGCCTGCAGTACCACGTGGGGTATTAAAAAATAATGTGGGGATTAATGCCTTCTTCTTTCCCTGTTTGTTCTTCTGAGCCACGCTCCAGTTTAAACAGTAAGAAAGATGATGACCTTTCTCTTCACTTTAACTTAAATGGCAGCTGATGCCTAGTGGAAATTTTTGAGAAAGCCATCGTTCTGAATCAATTCAGTGGCCAGAGTGCTTCTTGCAAGGCTCTTTCCTGGAGAAAGAGGATTTCAGGGTGAGAAGCCTGGCATGGTGGGAGAATGAATTGGGAACTGAAGGAAAGTATTTGAATGGCAGGGAACCAGGAATAAGCTCTTCTTTGTGCTTGTGATCTTCAGGTTTTCCTGGAGGTATTTTCTGGACTTTTAACTAGCATACATGCTCATTTTGAAAGTGAGTTTTGCTTTCTTAAGGATATTTTGGGCTCTAGGTAGGGAGAGAAAGTTCAAGTCCTGAGACCAGCGGTCTTCTCTGGCTATGCTGCTGACCAGCTGGAGACCCACCACTTAATTCCTTCGTGTGGACATGATCACTCCTGCTCAGGAGTCTTATAAAAATTTTTGGAAGATTATGTGATTAGTCTTTGAGTGATAATCTATGTTAAATGCTAAAGAAATGTGTAGTTAGTTCCCAGTCTGAAAGATTTTTACTGTGATCCTTTTCCAGATGGCAGATTCATGATGCCATGGACAATGTAGTAGAACCGGGTCTCATTATCTATTCAATTCTTTTTAAAAGCCTTCCTTGGCAGGGGGCTGGGGGGGTTGGCTAATGAATGACTGAAGAGTAAAGGCTGTGAAGGGATATATTTTATAGAAGACACAATAATTAATCTCCTCTGTTGAGGCTGAACAGAGGGGCAAAGAAACTGTATAAAGCAGGAGAGATACAGGTTAGATCTAATGAAGAACTTACTGATAATAGGCATTGTAAGTAGCTGAGCAGGCCAAGTAAAACCATAATCTTGACCTTGGCCAGTATAGAAAGCAATAAAGTGAGCCAAATTCCCCACAAGGAAAAAGTCTACATTGTCCAAATTACTTAGCGCTGCTCTTTAGCACAAGTAAACTTCATTCCCCAAAACCAACATGTAACTTGTGGGCTTGGCAATTTTAGGTTGTCTCCCTAGAAAAATCACTTTTGAAAACTAAAATCTTTCTCATCACTGTGAAAATTAATAAACGGACAATTCTAGGAAGACAAAATTTTAAAAAGGGTTTTCTTCTTTACCTTTATTCCTCCTCCTCCCCCCTCCCTTCACTTTCCTTTTTATTCAGTCTGCTAAACCACCAGAGATAAAGATTCTTCCCAGAAGGCTATTTCTGCCTCCCATTTATTGAGACTACCAGGTCATATCACTGTGTTCGATTAACCCAGAGCTATTTAAGGCTGCTATTAGGCCATTAGCTGCTTTACTAGATGCCTGTCTCCCTCCTCTTCCCTCCTGTCTGGCTATCCTACTACTTCTCTTTCCTCCTGTATTTTCCTCTGTCCCTCCTACTTTCTTCTTTTCTTCATATTCTCATGATAACTTTTATCTCTCTCTCTCTCTCTCTTCTCCCTATGCCCCTCCCCTTTTCTTCATTTCTTCCCTTCTTTCCCTTTCTAAGTCCTATTCACTGTGTCTCCATATTTAGAGAAATTATATTGTTTCCTGAAATCTACAATGGAAAGCTTGACGGAAAATCACTCCTGGGAGCACAGGAAAGCCAGGATAGGTATTCAGACCTGTTTATTCATTTATCAAATATTTACTTAGCAGCAACTATGTGCCACACCTCTGAATTAAAACTATTGGCAATCTTTAAACTGAGAGTCTTACCCATGCTTAGTTGAAGATTAAAGGGTGAACCAAAAAGGCCCTGTATCACTCCCCAGCCCTGTGTTTGTAATCAGTGATCATTGCTACAAAAAAGCACAGCCAGAGACCTTTACAAATATTGCAAACACCCTACTAGGCATACTGGTTAGCCTCTTGGAATGTAACCAGAATTGTATGTGATAGTTTCCTTTTTTCCTAGTCAATGATGAAACTGGAGTATCTTGCCCTTTCAAATTCTGAGCAACCTGTTTCTAGATCTTTGTAATCAATAGTTTCCTACTAGTAAACCTTTCTTGATAATGAGTACCTCATTCAACCAGGTGGTGATACAGCAGCATAATTAATATTTAGAGATAAAAATGAAGCACTGTTTTCATAATAATGAACCCTGAGTCCTGTTTTAGAGCTGAATGTGCAATACAAGACTGAAATTAAATTCTTTTCATGAGAACTGACAGACTTTACTTCAAACCAACTACACTTCATTAAAACTCTGATAAGAGTTTGCAAGGCAGCACAGAAATATTGCAGCTGTGGAAGAAGGAGCTTCTGAGAGAAGGAAAGAATCCTTACATTGTTCAAGTATGACACAATGCATTTGTAATGGAGTCACTCCATCCCAGACATATTTGAATTCAATACATTAATTCTCCTTGCCTGCCATCCGGGTTCACTTAGTGGTGAAAGGGAGACAGCAACCAATTCTCTTATTTGCTTTAGTCTGTATGGGAATTGAATTGGGGGAGGGGAAAGGAGATGCAGAAGAATTAAAAAGTATAAACTTCCTTTGAATAAGAGTCTGGTACCAGGACCAATAGTACTTTGAAGAGATCTGTCTAGCCAAGATACAGAGAAGGGAAAGTGGGTAGAGGATCAACAGGTTTCCACAGAGTGAAGGTGGTGGCCAACCTTTGTGACTCCATTAGTCACCCTGCCTCTGGACTAGGGATTGAGGTCTGAGACTGGATCTCTTTTGGAAACTTTCTGTAATTTCTATCTGGTACACACTCCTTTAAAGTTATTTTCATTGTCTACTTTTCACAGTGGTTGCCCCATGCACATTGAAGACTGTTTCACTCAGGAATTAGTGTGAGACTTAAGACAACTCACTTTACATCTCTGGAATCAGGTTCCTCATAAATAAAGATTAGAGATCATAATATTTATGGTTGGTGTACTTAGTAAAGTACCTGTCTTTTACTAATCATTATTGTCATTGACATAAAAATATCATTCTCACTTGATTATAAATTTCTCCTGTGTAGGGCTTATATACTAAGAGTTCAGCACATAGGACTCGCTTAATAAAAAATCTGTTCAACATATTTCATAGCGGTAGCTTCCAGCAAACAGTAAGAGGCTGCATGTATTTCTCTGTGATGATTTAGCCTGGAGAAAACTAAATTTCAACAGTGTTACATCTGTTCTTCTACATCTTTGCAGTCGTCAATAAGTAAAAGGAATGGGCTTTGCTATGAGGCATTATGATAGTAATGATTTCTTGCTAAGAAGATTGTATGATGACTCCAGAGAATCTTGCACCAGATACAAACTCCCAGCCACACCTCATATCTCAAGAGAGATGATGATTAGAGTAGTCTCCCGGGAAAAGCACCCTGACAAAGGGTCCTACGTAATGAGTGGAGAAAATGGAGCTATGGGTAAAGTTCTCTTCTCCATCCGCATGCCTTTCATGGATCTCCAGGAGTCGTGGTTGTTCTCTAGTTCTCTTCACTTTCCAACAGTGCCTTTGTACAATATGTACTCATATGGGATTCACTGCTAGTGAGAATTATTAGAAATGAAAGGGCACTTCTGAGGGAGGATTCTGTAGGCAAACAGCCAGGAGTGCTTGTATCTGGATTTAGAGGCGTGGTCATGGCTTAGAGAAAGAAACTGAATAACTTCTTATGCTCATTTTCAGCCCTTTGAGTGCAGGAAATAATGATTGCTGGGGCAGGACAGAGTGAGTGAGAGCGAGAGAGAGAGAGAAAGGGAGAGAAGAAAATCATCATTTTTTCTAGCCATTTCCACAATATTGCCTTTCTTGAAATTATCATAACTAATGAAATGAAGAAGAAGTACTTGCTGATTTGGAAATATGTTAGACACCAGTGTTTCCACAAGTTCTCAGCACTGCCATTAAGAAAGAGAATAACTAAATGCTGATAGTGTACGTAATGGTTTCAGTAGCCAATCTTAAGGAGTAAAATTGGCCTACCTCTGGTATAGTGGACTTCAATATTAAAGGAGAAGACATGCATATGACATAATATAGCTAAGAAGAAGACCTTACTACTGAGCAGGGAATAGAAAAGGAAATTATCAATGGGAGTTGGGACAACTGGGCCTATAATATGCTATGAATGGAAACATGACCTTGGGCAAGTCACTTCATTTCCTCAGTACTCAGTTTTTATATCTAATGAATCTCCTCCATTTTTAATATTCTAACTCAATAAAGTACAGAGTATATACAAATAAGATAACAATAACACATTTACACTGGCTACCTAGTCTTACATATTAGAGTTGTTTGTCAGTGTCTAAACAAATATTAAAGTGGGTTATATGTCAATCCATTTTCAAAAACATTTCCTATAATGAAAATTGCTCTATTATAAAAAAGTACCAATCCTCAGCTCATAATATTTAATTCAACTGGTGATTGCTGCACTTCATTCTTTATCAAGCTATATAATAAGCATTTTAAACACCAACTGTGTAGCCAGTATTGTTCAAAGGAAGATGGCAACAAGACTGCTATATTAATAAGCCACCCCCGAATGATATCACCATAAAACAACATTAACAGCATCTTGGAATTTTTCCCAGGATCTGACATGAATATACATTTTGAAGTGAGCATCTGCATGAGTATTTCAGCTGAATGCAGCTAGTTTAGGGTGTGCCTAGCTGCAACATCATATAAAAGACTCTCTTCAGTAGATACTGTCAGCCAGGTTTGTATTGACTAACTTGAATGGTGACTGGCATAAAATTCCACTTCCTTTGTCCATGGAACAATGAAAATAGAAAGGATCAGTTGCCACCCAAAGTCTGAAAAAACAGAGTCTGGGATCCTGATAACTTTATAGGCAATGACACTCAACTTTTGAGTTGGCAATGTCCACTGGCTCCATGTCCTGGAGGTGACTGAGGGTGAGTACTGGAACCCCAGGCAAGAGGACATCCATTGCACCTTTTCCTGTATCTACCTCCCTGTCTCCCTAAAGCTATTATCAGGCTTTCTGTCCTCCTTGTATTCATAAGTTAAATGTTTTCACTTGAGGTGGTACCAGAAATGAAGAAGGAAACAGTCATCAAAGTGCCCACAATGAAAGATGGTTCTATACAGGTGGGAGCTTTGTAAACATTCAGTTTTAAAAAATGACCTTCACCTTAAACCTTTAAATCATCTGCAAGTGAATATGTGTGTAAGAAATGTTGTCCTTTCCGAAGGATTAGGAAACCCTAAGAATTGGGCCAAAGTTGAAAGTCAGAATGACTAGTGGGAGAGACTGGGCAAGTAGCACCCCCAGACACCAAGTAATCTGGCTTAACATAGACTTCAGGAACCACCTGGACAAAGAATTTGAACTGAATCCTCCAGCAAACTGGAGGAATGGGATTTAGAGAAGAGAGATATATCAAATACTAAATTATAAGAGCTGTGCAGTCCCTGGGAGAAAATTTATCCTTAGAGGCAGAACAATTTTGGCACAACAAGCCAGACTTAGCAACAGCACTTAAGGATCAAAAGGAGTAATGACTCTTGGGTCAGCACAAAGGCTGTTATTTGAAGACACCCTGGCCCAATTATCTTGCTGTTGTATGCTAGCCCTAGAGAGAAAAATAAATAAATCTGGAAAAATAGTGTCACCAAACTCTGTAACACCATGGTGCCCAAAGAACTCCTCTGCAGGATGAGGTTTCTCCCCAGCAGAGTGTCACACGAGGGAGAACACCATTTCTGTTATTGGCAGTTTGCTGGGTCACCTGGGCTCTGGGCACTGCCCCTAGAGCACAGCATCTACAGAGGCATGGCTGTGAGCCTGAAGGGGTGGGGCTCGCAGTGCGCTGGGAAAGGAGCTCACGGAGGAGGCACTGTCACGCTGACCATGGGTCCAGAAGGACTCATTTGAGATATGCCCTAAGCATACCTACATGGAGAGGAGCTATGGAGAGGAGAGGATATGAAGATGGAGTCCTACATATGAGAAAAACTCCATTTTAAAGACAAGTTTGCTTTGTTGAATTCTATTGCCTGGAAACAGTTGGGTCATGCTTTGGAAATGGACTTTTGAGGAGTGTACCAAACACTTAATTCTATATCAGCTATTGTCAATCTCACCTGTCTTATTCCAGCTGCTGCAGGAGTCACCAACTGTGCATGGGCTCTGGTGGATTTCCCAAAGGTGTACCTGATATTGTATAGCTTCATTATTGCACTGCAAGCCCTTTTCTTCTTTATGGACTTCTGTCTTGGCACAAAGACATGAGACCCCACTTACTGCTCATGCATAAATAACAAAATAGAAATGCAAGAGAGTCAAAAAAAATCCCATAGCTTGAGGCTTTGACCAATGGGATACAGAAGTTGGCAAAGAAATTTTTCTCCCATCCCATTATAACATATAATCCTTGAGATGCAGTTTGTATAGTTTCTTGGAAAATGGTTCCATCATAAGGAGCAAGAAGGTGTGGAAAGAGACAAGCAGCTTGAATTATGTGTAGATATTTGCATCTACTATTGATTACCAAAGAGTAGCCACCACAGAGCGATTGTTCAACAACTATGGGGACAGATGATTCATCCTGCAAAAAAGCTGGCTCCTTAGCCACTTCAGTGGCTATGGATTTGGGCAGTAATCCCATATACAGAGTGATCAAGGTATGAGCATATAAATGGTTCAACAGTGTGGGTTCCCCCTCCCCAAGGATGTTATAATCACTGATACTGCTAGAAGCAGAGCTAGTATTGATTCCTTGATGTGACACCATTCTTCAATGAGATCCACCAGCCACTCCATGGCAGGGTAGTGGTATTGCTCCCTTCTACCTGGATGAGCAACAGCTTATCTTTATTAGAATTGATACTCTGCTTATGAGTTTGTTTTCCCTTCCCTCACAGCCTCCACTAGTATAACCACACAAAGCCCTTCAGCATGCCTGATGAACTGATATGGTAACCTTGACAGCATGACAAAGACCAAGAAAGCCATTTTGTAGCAAGAGATGTGACGATGGGCATATGACTACAGCATCCACCATGTGTTTCATCATTCAGAAGCAGCCAGTTTAAGAAAAAGGTATACTATTAAAGATTTAGCAAAGTCATCATGCTGCGGAAATGTTGGCACACTCCCTTCTGGGCATGTGTTCAACTGACAACCAGAATCTGGAAGTATGTCTCCAACAGTTAGAACACATGAATCTGGGGAGTAGGTGTGGCCTCTCTCATCATCGCCAGCAATATTTTTATAAAATTTGTGTCTTCCATCCTTAAAATTTCCATTTCAGTGGCCCTGGTTGCCAGAGGTCACAATAAGGTTTCCATTGAATTTGAAACTGCAAATAACACTGGGTCACTTCGGGCTCTTTATGCTGCTGGATCAGCAGGCAAAGAAAGAGTTACTGTGCTGAGCACCATGAGAAGCTATCTTTGTTCTGCATAATGTGAGCAAGGCAGAATATGTCGAAAATTCACAGGATTCAAGAGGATGTATTTTGGTGCATCCATAGAAAATGGGTAATTATGGCAATCACAGCCCAAGGACAAAGCAATAAAGACCTCGGAACCCTTGGGGATGTAAATCTTGATTATACTGCGAGGCAAGCAATGCAGATCAGTGGCAAAGTGCTGGCTAAGGTGATTGGGATCTAAAATGGGAGGTACAAGAAGGGGGGTGGCATATGTCCTTGGGAACAGCCACAACTGTGGCACTGCACTTATTTCACTAACCCTCTTGCCTTGGATTTTTTGGAAACTGCCACCTCTCGGAAAGAGACTCCGTAACTGATTACATGCAGACTCCTCCTTCAGGGAAAAAGTGAAGGTATCTTGTTTCCCAGAAAAATAAGAGCTCCAGAGTATACTAGGTGTGCCAGCTGAGGGTTCATGTACTGCTGTTTTATGAAGGATGGTACATCAAGGGTAAGGGATGCAGGACAAGGGAAGTGAGACAGGAAAAGAGATAGAACCAATACAAGAGAGCACAAGCTGGCTGCTTTGTTCAACGGGTGAACTCTATTAGTTTTTATCCACCACCAATGAGTCTCATTTGTCTTTTAGTCTCTCTGTTACTGCAGCAAGCAGCTTTGCAGTGCCAGAACCCAATAGCACTTTACCTTGTGCACAGAGTGCATTGCTCATCTGTCCTCTAGGGGACTTCTCTGATACCAAGACATCCACATAGTGTTTCCCTGCAACCCTTGTATATGTACAAGCTTGGTGTGCAGGAGAACTAACTCTAGAGTGAATGGGATATGAGAGCAGGGGATAAATTCTTTACATTTTCTCCCCTAGAGGGAAATTCCCGGCATTTTGTTTAGTTGGCTTCTTGGGAGATGGTTCTGTGATATCAATCAAGTTGTGCTCAATAGTAGTGAGCTCAATACACTTCCTTGGATTGGTTCTATCTCCTTTCCTATCTCACTTCCCTTGTCCTGCTTTCCCTATCCTTGGTGTATCCTCCCTTGTAAACAGTAGGACACAAACTCTTGCCTCAGACTCTGACTTTTGAAGAAACCAGGCTAGGAAAAGCCATGCCTCTGGCAATAGAAAAATAGATAAATGTACAAAAATGAAAACATTCCCTTTTGTCAAAGCTTAGCCCACAGACAACAGTTCATGGTAATAAGATAAGATTTGGGCTTCAGTCCTTCATACCAAATAGCTAGAGCTATAGAAGGAGAGTTTATAAACTTTTAAAAATTTCCACAGGACACCTCCACTGGAGTTTTAGGGGAAAATATAGAGTTCAAGAGTAGCAAACTACTAGTATCAGGAATTGGGTTGGTCCAGGACAGGACAGCCTTTTAAGGAAGATGAAGTTGAACTTTGACACCTTTGCAGTTATTTTTCTAGCATCTTGCTTTCCTTCCTAAAACATTCAATGCTTATGTCCTCTTTTCTGTCCCCCTTGTCCCACTCTTTCAAGCTCCATATATTCTGGAAATGGTCACTTAATATTTTCAGCTGAATGTTAATGCCCAAGGGAGTTTAATCATGTAGTACTTCAAGAATCTTTTAAGGGTTTAATAGAAAGATCCCTTAATGCAAAAGACCATGTTTCTTTCTTTTCTTTTCTTT
>PVHY01021743.1:0-23442 GCA_004024945.1 Uropsilus gracilis
TTTTTTTTTAACACTTTAAGGCAATATTTCTCAAATTTGAGTGTGCTTTTTAGCATTCAGGTCTTTCAAGCCCACCCCCAGCCTTTCTGATTTGGAAGAGATCAAGAATCAAACTTTAAAAAATGCATTTTAAACAAACATGCTGACGGACCCTAATGCAAATGGATTGAAGTCTATACTTTGAGAAATACTATTCCAAAGAAACTATCTAGCCAAGGACCTTAACTATCCATCATCAAAGTCCTGTTATTAAGAGATTCACAACCAAGACATCACCAAAGTCTCTAGCATGTCTGGAAACTAGTATCTGGTAATGCTGACTTTGGGCCTGGCAAAAAGGATATCTGCTGGGAACGTTCAGAACAGACGTGTCATTGCCAGGATTAGCACATTACTGCTCATCTCCACACTCTAATTTTACTCCTGGTCTGGTTCTTGTAATCTACTTACTTTTCTATTATTTAATAATGATCTTACTAATTACAAGAAAAACAACCTCAAGGGTGCTGGCATAATGGATTTTAAAACCAGAGTGGGCAACAGAAGACAGGAAGTTTTTCAAGATGAACAGATAACGCATTATCCTTAGGAAAAGATGAAGATTTCTATTCAAATTATGCCTTGCTTGTCCAGAGGTGAATGTGCAGATGAGAAAATTGGATTATACTTGTGGCAGAGAAGTAGCTGTGTAAAGGCACAGGCAAGTGAAGGACAGGGCACTGATCATGAATAATGAAACACAACAAGATGAAAAAACTAAAAGAAGCCCAACTGAATGGGGAAAAAATTTTGCCCTCCACAAGAGTGATAAGGGTTTAATAACAAGGATCCACAAGGAACTCACACAATTAAACAAAAGCAAAACAAGAAGCCCAATCATAAAATGGGGTGAAGAACTAAAAAGAAACTTCTCCAAAGAAGAAATACAAATGGCCAACAGGCACATTAAGAATTGCTCCATGTCATTAGCAGAAAGGGAAATGCAAATCAAAACCACAATGAGATACCACCTTACACCAGTAAGAACGGCCCACATCCATAAAACGGGCAACAAGTGCTGGTGAGGATGTGGAGAGAAGGGGACACTCTTACACTGCTGCTGGTGGGAATGTAAAGTGGCCCAACCTCTATAGAAAACTGTATGGAGGGCCCTCAAATTAATGAAAATGGAACTACCATTTGACCCAGCAATTGCTCTCCCGGGAATTTACCCAAAGGTGACTTCAATGTGGGTACAAAGGGACACCTGTATGTGGATGTTTATTGCAGCACTATTTATAATTACAAGGACATGGAAGCAAACAAAATGTCCAAAAACAGATGACTGGATGAAAAAGATGTGGTATATACACACAATGGAATATTACTCATCAATTAAAAATGACAAATTGGACGATTTTATGATAACATAGATGGACTTACAAGAATTCATATTAGCAGAAACAAGTCAAAAAGAAAAAAACAGAAACCAAATGGTTTCACTACTATATGGGACATGGGAAAGATAAACAAAAATCCATGAAGAAAAGTTAAAACAAGCCAACAACTAAATTGAAGTACACAACCTGGGGGGGGGGATGGGACAGGGAGGGAACAGTCAGGGAGGGGGGGTGAACCCCAGAGATCACAGGGATGTGAAATTTATATATAAATAAATTATTTTAAAAAAAGAAACACAACAAGATGGACCTTATTTTTTCCTATGTTAACTGTAAGCAGGAAACTGCATTATAGCTAAGAGAAAATTATTTTAGAACTCCCATTTCTGATATTATGTAGATCACTGTTATGAAAGGTCTTAAAGTTTAGAGACTCCCTTTTTAATCTTTTAGAACATGTCAGTAGGGAAAATTTCAGAATTATGTTTTGTTGCTTAAAAAGGATGAAAATGACTTACTCAAAATTAAGTTTGGTTTTGGTAAAATGATACGGCTGTAGGCTCTATTAGTTGATGCATCAGATTAAGAATCAGAGATTATTGCTTTCCATTAATAAGGACACCAGTTTTCTCCTCTGTGATCTTGCAAAGTGAATTCCCATTTGAAACAACCTATAATAGCATGTGTTAATGGTCCTTTTATCTAATGTGCAACTGTTTTAGTAACTCCGTTATGTTCACTAAGTGTATAATTTGGAGATGTTTAGTTTCTTTGGTTCTTCATTCCCTTTCCTTCCTTACCTCTCTTCTTTTCTTCCTCCTTTTTCTTTTTCTTTTCTTTTCTTTTTTTTTTTCTTGAGACTAGGTCTCGCTATTTTGCCTGTGGAACCGCAGGCTCACGTTGCCCAGGGTACCACAGACTCAAGAGATCCCCAGCCTCAGCTTCCCAGGTAGCTGGGATCCAGGCGCGCGCCACCACACCCAGCTATTTTTTTGGAACTAGGTCTTGCTACATTGCCCCCAGTGGGACTTGAACCGCTATCCCTGGCCCTGGCCGGCTGCAGCTTCCTAGGCTGCTGCTTCCTAGGCATGTGCCACCATGCCTGGCCCTCCTTTCTTCCTTCTTTCCCCTTATGCCTCCTACATCATTCTTCATCATTCCCTGAGTCAGCAGCTATGGGAAATGCTGGAAATACACAAGATACACAACCTTGTTTTTGAGGTGCTCATTCTAGTCAAAGGAAAAAGTGGAAAATTCATACCAACAGCATAATGTGATGATAATACAGTAACAATATGATCAAATGCTATGGGTACAAGAAGGAAAAACTTGATACCCATATGGGGAAGTCAGGGAAAATAGCAGAGTTTAATCAGTCACTTCCTATGTTAGGAGGAAGTGGGCTCTTCCACGTATAGTCTACCATTGCCTACTTGTGGGGGCAGGGGTACACATGACCTTTATTTATAATGTTAGAGAACCTCACATCTGGGAAGATGCTTGGGGAGATCATCTGGTCTAAAGACTTCAATTACAGATGAGGAATCCAAGACACAAAAGTGCTGTGACTTCCCCATGGTACTCAGCTATGGAAGGATCATGAGCAGAACCCAAACTTCTTACATTCCAGTTTTTATACAGTACTTAGATAGAACATTCTATCATAATAGTTTTTAGTCTCTGACTCAACTGATCACCAGTAAGGATATAGATATCACCTACTGTTTCATTGTGAAATCTAGAAGCAATGTAAATACCTTGAATGTAGGGAAGAGACAAGACACATACCAAGTTATATTATTTATACACTATGACAGGAAAAATACCAATATCTTGACTATATAAAGAACCTTTCTAACTCATGAGACAAATACCGTAACCCAATAGAGAAACGGGTAAAGGTTATAAATCACAAATAAAAAGTAGAATGAACAAAAAAATTATGAAACACAGGAAAAGACACACAACACTTTGCAGTCTTTTGAAAAGTAATGCTTCAAAGTATGGCAACAGCACATTTTCAAGGATGTAGGGAAACAGGAATTCTTGCATATTGCTTAAGAAAATATTACTTGGTTAACCTTTCATATACCAAGTTGGCAATATCTGCTACAGTTGAAATGAGTTCAGATTGCTTTCCAGTGCCCCTAAATTTATACACAAGAAAAATTGTATTTCATATTCACAAGAGTCCTGAGCACAATGTTCATTGTAAGCATTGATTGCAATAATAAATTTGGAAACAACCTGAACCGCAACTAAAATAAGCTAATTAACAGGCATATAAATAAATAATCATATTCATACAGTGAAATGATGTTTAGTATTGAAAAATGAATGACCTGGAACATGGATCAGTATGGCTAACTCTCAAAAAGATAAAATGTGAGAACAAGCAGACTGCAGAAAGACACATACTGCATGATTACATTTACATAAAATTTGTAAACAAGCAAGACAATACTTTAGTAAAATAGCATGCACAGAAACAATAAATACCAAATATAAAAACAATGATTTTCAAAAGCTTTGATGACTCATTTGTACTTCCCAATTTCATTGATAATAATAGAAAGCAGAAAATTCCTGGGTAGGAGACAAAAGACTTTACTATTTTTGTCACAGCAAGCAGCATGAATATCAGCATATTTGCTTCTTGTCCCCAAGTGCCATGAAAGTGATGTGACTGGGTCCAGAAGTAAGCCTTTACATATGTAATAGATTGCATTACAGGGGAAACCATGAGTTCAGGAGACAGGTATCTTTTATAATGGGAAGTAGCCTGCCCTTTGTCCCAGAGAGACACTGTCTTGGAGACAGTTTGCTATACAAGTACACTTGAACCCACAGATTAGAAAAAATTTAGTCAGTTCTTTCCTGTAGGATGTTCATAAATCAGGAGACCTATGAAGAAAAGTCTCTTCCTAATGGTGACTCTTGGGGGTGAAGGAGAAGAAATGGAACTAGGATGGGGGTTAACAGGGAATACTAATTATCTTTTTGTTTTTTAAACTGAGTTGTGGGCATATAGCTGTTACATTATTTTCTATACATGTTTACATGTCTAAGATATTTCATAATATGTTTTTAAAAGCTGTAAGATGCTAACTTTTGTGTCTTTTTATTGGTGAATGACAAATTTCATTTTCCATAGTTATGGAGGGGTAATGGAAAACAATCTCAAATGCAGTCTTACTGCTCTCTCCTGGCTCATTTTCCCCATAGTCTATCCTACTCCACTGCTTGACCACTTTTACTAATTTCATTGATTAAATGATTATAGTATTTGTCTGTCTGTCTCTTTTTGCCTGCCTGTGTATCTACCTTTGTCTCCAACCCAGGAATTTCTGCCTTCTATTGTTATCAATGAAACTTGGAAGTGGGGACGACCTGTCAATGCTTTTAAAAGCCATTATTTAAATTTGGTATTTATCATTTCTGGGTATGCCATTTTACTAAACTATTTTATTTATGTACTACCTGCCTACTTAGTATATATTTCAAGATGTGGTGCTGAAGCAAACACTAGCTTTTAGCTGCCTCTATTTCTGTCCTAGCTGACTGGAGAGCTTTGCATTGTCTTTGAAATGGCTCATTTCACCATTGCTCTATCCTGGAAAATAAATGTGATCAGGGAATCAGATGAATCTGATACTACATTGAATAGTGATTGAAGACCTACTACACTGAAGACCTCTGTTACTAGGTATATTCATTTCCTACAGATGTTGTCACAGAGTTCCACAAAATGGATGACTTCAAACAATAGAAATTGATGAATTCTCTCCTATCTGGAGATGTGAGATGTGAGTGCTGGAGACCAGCAGTCTGAAATCAAGTTGAGAGCCAGGCCATACTCCCTCTGAGACTCTGGGCCCCATCTTTCCTTGCCCCATCCTTACTTCTGAGTATCCATCCTGGGTGTACCTTAGGTCGTAGCCCCCTTACTCCTGTTTCTGTCTCTGTTGTCACATGGTGTTATCTCTGTACACCTCAGTAGTCACATGCTGTTCTCTTCTCTTTGCATGTCTTCATTGGAATTTTCCTCTTATAAGGATTTCAGTCACATTGGATTTGGGACCTCATCTTAACCTGACTATATATGCAAAGACCCAACTTCCTAATATGGTCACATTCACAGGTCAGGGGTGGGGTAGGACTTCAATACGCATTATATAGGAAGACATGAATCAACCCCTGGCATTAGATCTGTAGGATTTTTTGCAAAAAAGTCAATCTCCTTGACTCTGTATCATCAACTGGTCGCCATTCTGTTGAGACCCCACATACTCCATGAAGGTGGGCCTGTAGGGAGAGTGCGTTCTATGACTGTTGTAGGAAAACAGCTGTCCCTGGACCAAGTGACCTTTGCAGTTCTGAATCCCTTCTGATTTAGTGACTAGAAAGTCCCACAATGTATTTTATTCCAGCTTCTCATAAGTCCTGTCTGGAACTGAGTGTTTCAATCTTCAAGTTGTGCATTTATTTTTAGTTATTGATAGGACTTCTGTCTGATGTGGTCTTGGAAAACCATCTTGTGAAAACTTATGGCATGATAAAGAAAGATATGCAGAATTGAACGTTATTGCCAGCACTAACATCTCCTATCTGAGTGACCCTGGACAAATCATATAAATTCTCTGGACCTCAGTTTCCTCAGCTACACAATGGGATTATTAGCACCCAACTGTCTGAATCCTTAGATTGAGTGACAGCATTTCCTAGGCCGAAGAGCAGAGGGCAGAGTTCATTCTCAGACTTGGGGTGGCAGCAACACTTTCCACTCCTACACATTCACTGAGCCGTCAGTTACTGATAATTTTCCATTGTGGACTTGTACTTATAAGCCCAGTTGCCTCCTAGCAAAGGAAAATGTTCAACAATCCATCTTACCTAGGACACTAATTTTCTTCCTTTAACTGCTTGACTTCCACCTTTCCTAGAACAATTCATTCATCTTATTTTAAAGAGCATTTTATCTCCTTGAGAGTAGTCTATTCCTATAGTTTTTATTTCTTAGTATTTCTTATTCAGAGAGTTTTTCTGTGGCACACACTTTACAGATATCGTCTTACCTATTTAATTATGTCAACAATAATCTAGACACAAATATATTCACCTAAGTTTTCCCTTTTTTGGTTTATGATCTAAACTTTATATTGAATTTATGATCTAAATTTGAAAATTTCAGTTCCAGTAAAAACCATGGGAAAACATAGATGAGAGATAATAATTGGTAGACTACCAATATATAATGACCCAAAGCCTAGATTCTTACTACTTTAGGATGAAACATGGTTACTCACACTCCTTGAAATCATAGATTTGTACATGGAATGCCAAGTAAACTAGCAGTTGCATGGCATAGATTTTCAGGGGGTATATTTTCCTAAAGAATGTGTAGAAATTAAGCAGAAAAACACTAGACAGAACAAGAGAAAAGTCCAAACAAGGACAGCAGTGTAGTAGACATAAGGAAAGAGGGACGAAAGGAAAGATGAAGAAGAGAGAGGTAAGGCAAGAAGCATGTTTGAAGAGTTGAGAAAATCAGTTCAGCTGGAGGTCATTATTGTCCTGAACGTCTCAAAGTCTCTTTAGGTCAGGGAATTTTTCCTGACCAAACTGAGGGAGACACAAAAGCACAACAAAGAAGTTCTCCTCCAACCTTTTCCTTGCTCGTGGCCTCTTAAACTGTAGTCTGCCTTTTACCTTTTACTTCAAGGGCTAATCATTTGCTGTCTCCAGGGGTTCTCAGAGATTTTGTATTGGTCAATCAGTCTTTCTGATCTCCCTCAAATCTCCAGGCATCTCTAGACTTTGTTACTGAGAACGAGCCAGAAGTTGGTGCTATTCACTGTCCTCTCTGGTACCTGAGCCTGCTCATACCGTGTAGTGATTCCTTTTCTCTCCTTTATCTTTCCTGTTTTTCTCTCTGTCACTTAATACTTTTGTGAGTGGGTTGAAAAGAGAAAAGTAATTATTTGATGGTTTGTGGCAGAATGCAAGGATCCACTTTCTGGATTGTATTTATATAAAATTGCAGGCAAGTTTCTTCTAGAGCTATTCTGGGGTCTACTTAATTAATGCTCTGAAGATGTAAAAGCACTAGAAAATTATTGTTATGATTGTCAGAGTTATGAGCTGACACTTTTCAGCTATTTATTTCTATATGTAATTTACTGCCAGATTGGTGCCATTTACAATTTTAAATAAATATTTTCCAGACTATAAGTAGCATCTAGAGAAAACTGCTTTCTAAATGAGACAAAACTGATATCCTGTAAACATCTTCCTCTTCAAAATGGTAAAAAAATTTCTTGAGACAAGCAGAAAAGACCTCAGAGAAGGCCCTGTTTGGAAACAATTGATTTCTAATCATAGAGTAAAGATGTAGCAGGAAACTTTACACTGCTCAAATTATTCGGGGGTAGGGGGTGCGTGGCCGTGGCTAAAACCTTCTGGTCACTCCCACTCCAATTAGTCCACACCAGGAGTATGAAAACTATGAAAGATATGATCTTCTGTGCAGACACAGAATAGGTGCGGGAAATGAATAAAGGCAATGAACACACACATTTCCTGGGCAGAACAGACATATGCACCAGAGAACCACCAGGTACTGGACTGTCACACAAATCTTAGTGCTGACATAGCTCAGAATTCCACCTGCAAATACCGGAGGTTGGAAGCCAAAATCCTGGTTCAGATATGCCTCAGAGAGAGCAGCATGACATTCCCATCCTACCTTTTCCAAAGAGGTGGAAGACCACAAAATGGGGCAGCGGGCCCACAGCAGAGCTGCAAACCAAGAGAATAGCAATGAACTGGACCAACCAGCTCTGATGTCTGTTCCCATGGAGGAACTTTCTATGGAGTCAGGTTCCCTAAGTCAGAGACTGGAACCACAAGTGATGAAACCAGGAAATGCAACAGAACACAGAACAGAACAGAAGAGACAAACAGCAAGGAGCAGCAGGCACTGATAGAAGGCAACCAAACTTGAACTGGCTGCCTGAGGCAAAGTTAAGACTGGCAATCTAAGCATTATGGTCAACCATGTCCCAGGGATACAAATACCAGGAAAAGGACATAGATCCAGAAACAGAAAAGACCAAAGCACTAAACATGAACTAACATACAACTAAATAAAGGAGTCAGAGTGAGGGGGCACAGCTAAGAGGATCAACAACTATACAAATATGAATGATGTGCAAAAAAAATTATTCTTTAACACTCAGAATAGGGGTTGCTTTGTAAGTAGGCATAGAAAGCTGGGATACCTGGTTTTTCTTCCTGCACATATTTATCCCTCAACAGGCAATGGCTAGGTTCACATAAATTTTCCCCACAAGTTACCTAGAGGTGAGGACTTGAGGTGAGGTAAATTTTGGTGCAAATTTACCCAGCATCCAAATCCCTTGCATTAAATCCCCTCCTTCAAAGGACCTTCTGTCACTGCACCACATTGTCGAAGTTTTGTGGGAGGCAAGGCTGCCCAAGGAGGCTAACGGGGTCAGATATAAAACTCTTGTTCAGATTTCTGGAAGCTCACACTTGCTACTTTCAGCGATAACTAATTGATACAAAGATGAAGGAAGAGCTTAGCATTCATTGGTGATGGTGAGAGCAGTGTCTGGGGTGACCATATTTAATGGCCGTGGAGGTGAGCATCCCAGCCAGCCTACTCCTGCATCACTTGTGAAAATTTACTGCAGCTTAGTCTCTATTGACTCCCAATCATAATCTAAGCCTGGAAATTCAACTTTGTGAATTACCAATATCCTTCTAAGAAGTCCTTTTTCTGCTGCTGTCAGCTGGTTGATTTCTGTTGCTTGCATTCCAAAACTTTGCCAGGTCCCCTCATCCTCTGCCCTTCTCTCTGTGTGCCCCACCCCCTACAGCTCCTCAGCGTCTAGTTATCCACAGACCTCTGCACCTAAACTTCACTCTGTTTGCTTCTCTCCTTATCTCTCACCTTACCTTTATTATTACCTTTATTACTCAGATAAACATTGCCTCTCTCATAGAGAGGCATGGTGGCAAGATAGGGAGGCAAATACAAATTCCTTTCAGTTAATATCAGAGGGGGTAAATAAAACTGTAGGCATTTACATGTTAATTTTTGGCAAATAGCATATGCTCCCAGTTAGATAAATTAAAATAGTTGAGTCATCTTGTTCACAAAAGGGTGGTTAAAGCTAGAGAGACAGAAATAGTTGGTTATTCCTATTTACTATAGCTTATCTATATGTCTGTTTAATGGTAATCCAGACATACCAGTTCTTAGGCTTAATACTTCTTTGGAGTAACAGGGTCTGTAAACTGTAAATCCAGCACAAAGAAAGACTCCTACATGACTGAAATACAGCAAAGTGAGGAAGATGGATCTTCTGAGGTACATAGGGAGTCAGTGTGAGATCATGGTTGGTAAGTGACTATGCCTTCTTGAAACACTGAAGAAAATCTGCCCACTTTAAAGTTTTACTTAGTGTCAGCCCTACTTGAGAGATCTTAAATACACAGAAAAAAAAGAGACAAGACAATGATAGAGATTAGGGGTGGTAATGACAGAAGGAAAGGTTGGGAATAATGGTAAGATCAATGAGCCACAGATTTATATTTAAAAAGATAAAATACACATAGATTACATATAAGTATACATTTCACAAAATTATATTTAATATTAAATATGATAAATATATGAAATAATATTTTGACTTTGAACAAAGTTGAAAAACTCTTGCCTTCTGGATTAGCAGAAAAGGGTGACCTTTATTACACTCTTGAAAATCTAGGATATAAATTGGAAGCATCCTAATGACCAATGGATACTTTTATTTAGGACAATATGTTCCTAGATGACATTCGATAAACTTTGATTAGATAAACTGTTATTTTCAGCCATGATACTTTTTATTTAAACTAGTAACTTCATAGTTATATATTGACACCTCTGGCCAGCCTTAGAGAACTAGGTACAAAAAAAGTTTCCTTAAAGCTATGGCTGAGAACTAGCTCTTAAAACGTTTTCCAGTGGTTCCAAAATAAAGAGGAAATTTCCCAGTTCTTGGGAGTTATGACAAAGAAGTGGATTCCTATAACTTATAAAATAAAAAAGGCTTCATCAAAACAGCATGGTACTGGAAGAAAAACAGACACACAGACCAATGGAACAGAATTGATCACCTAGAAATAAAGCCACACATGTATGGTCAACGAACTTTTGACAAAGGGGCAAAAAACATACACTAGAACAAGGATAGCCTAATTTAATAAATGATGCCGGGAAAACTGAACCACTACATGCAAAAAAATGAACCTAGAGTACTCCCTCACACCATGTACAAAAACCAAATCAAAATGGATAAAAAATCTGATAAAAGACCTGACACCATAAAATAAATAGAGGAAAATGTGGACAAAACACTCCAAGATTTACATTTCAGAGACCCCTTTCAGGACACTTCTACAGATGCTAAAAAATGAAGGAAAACATAAACAACTGAGACTACATCCAATTAAAAAACTTCTGTACAGCTAAAGAGATAATAACCAAAATGAAAAGAAGCCCAACCAAATGAGAAAAAAATTTTGCCCTCCATACAAGTGATAAGGGTCTGATAACAAACACCCACAAGAACTCATACAACTTAACAAAAACAAAGCAAAAAGCCCAGTCAGAAAATAAGGAGAAGAACTAAAAAGACACTTCTCTAAAGAGGAAATACAAATGGCAAATAGGCATATGAAAACATGCTCAACCTCACTAAAAATCAGGGAAAATGCAAATCAAAACAACAATGAAATCTTGTGCTACACCAGTAAGAATGGCCCATATAAGAAAAACAAAAACAAAAACAAAATGGGCAACAAGAAGTGCTGGCAAGGATTGGGAGAGAAAGGAACACTTTTACACTGCTAGCAGGATTGCAAACTCATTCATCTACCATGGAAAGCCATGTGGAGGATTCTCAAACTACTGAAAATGGAACTACCATTTGATTCATCAACTCCACTGTTGGGAATCTACCCAAAGGACACCAAAACACTAATTACTTGCACTCAGATGTTTATTGCAGCACTATTTATAATAGCCAGGATATGGAAACAATACAAATGAATGGTTGAAAAAGTTGTGGTATATTTACACAATGGAATGCTATTCTGAAATCAAAAAAGACAAATAGGACGGACACATTTGTGATAACATGGATGGACCTAGAAAGTATCATGTTAGAGAAGTAAGTCAGAAAGAAAAAAAAAAACAGAAACCAGATCATCTCACCTATAGATGGGATATAGGGATAAAAAACAAAAGGTTAAGAAAAAGTCGAAATAAGTTAACAGTAGAATTGGGACAAGCAGCCAGGGAGGGGGAGGGGAAGTGAGAAATAAGAGAAGTGACAGCACAAGAAGATCAAGATGAAGGTTCCTGGGTGATATGGTAGAGGGAGAACCCTGGGGAATATAATGATGTAATATATAATATACGTGTGTGTGTATATCTATCTATATATATATAATGATGTAGTATAATAATATATATAGTGATGTAATATAATGATGATGATACATATATAATATATATACATGTTATATATGTATATATGCATAAATATATAAACAACAAAATGATTAAAAAAAGCAAAAAAAAAAGAGAAGAAGGTTTCAGTTCAGCTTTTTCTGGACACATTTTTCAGTATAAGTCACCATCAAACCAGCTTCACTTTTCTTATTTGACCATTGAAAAAACAATGGAAAGAGAAGGAAAACTTTATAAATGATTTAAAAGATGTTTTAGTGATACAGAAATGTATTGTTTGACATTTTCTGCCTTAAGTAAATATGAAAAATGTTAAGACCTCAATTCAAAGAACTCATTGGCTAAGCCTTAAAGTCATCAATGCATCATTTTGGTGTGTTGACATGGACTTTTGGTTAGCTCTGTAGTTAAACAGTGTGGGAATATTTGCTGGCTAACCCACTTTGGGTGCTGCATGGCAATGTGTAGTAATACCATATGGTATGGTTACTATTACTCAAAAAGAAGGAAGAAATGTTGGCATCTTCTAGTAGCAAAGAAGTTTCATGTTATTACAAGTATCTTCAAAGCCTTTGGTCTTTTAGATCCAAGTCCACACTCAGAAATGATTTGGAATAGTTCAAGAAACATGTTGAAACCAAAGCAGGCAGCAGAGAAAGACTGAAAGTTCCTCTATATTCCCTCAGATAGAGAGAATATAAAATACCCATCAGAAGGGACTATCACAGTAGTAAAATGAAAAACAAACAAAACTACCAGAAATCCAACCAGACACTACAGCAGCCTGTTGACATGGTGTTCAGCAGAAACACCAGCAGAAACAAAAATGAATTGGAAGTAAGTGCAGTACATGTGGTAGAGATAGAGGAAAAAACACAACAAAACCACTTCCAAGCAGCGAGGAGCTTTTCAAAAGGAAAACAATCAAAAAAGGGTGTCTTTTTTTAGAAACATAGAGTTTTCAATTACTTTGATAAGACAGATTAGAAATGTATCTCTGATTAATTCATTGCAATTGTAGAATAATTTACTCTCCCTCTCTTGTGCTCAGAGGGGCAGGACTGAAAGTTCTTCTTGAATCCCTTAACATCAACTGCCCCTATCACCCCCCAGCATCACCTTATTAACATATAACAAAAGATACTCTTGTCTCATATAGGAAATCACAAGGGTTTTAGGAGGCCTTGTGCCAGAAATGGGGGTAAAGACCAAATAGATATTTCTCATTATAGGTCATAGTATAACAGGAGGGGAGACAATAAACTTATTTTCTGGGTTAGAGAGAAAACTACTGGTATGGAGTATGAATAATTTGAAGGGGGAAAATGCCATAATGCTTGGAATGGTAACTTATAACAAAATTTTAATGTAAAGAAAAGCAGTGAGTATATTGAATCAAATAAGAATTTATGAGCCCAGACTGATAAAAACAAATGAGAGAAGAAAAAGGTCTTTTTTCACAGTAAAATGTCAAATGACAAATATAAAAGAATTAATAAATTAGAAAATCAATTGGAAGCTACTATATTGATTTCTGATTCAAGCAAGAATAATGAATGACTGATGAAACTAGTGGGTAAAAATTTGATAAAACAGGATATTTCCATAGCCTCAAGGTATTGTTCCAGAAATTACTTTTTTAATTACATAAAGAAAATAGTAACTTTTACAGTGTAGAAACTTGGGAGAGAATATCTTTCCCAAGGAAACCACATCATCCATGCTAGTAATAGTAAAACTTAATATCGTGCCTCTGATGTGATGTGCTAAGTACATAACATCATTCTTGCAATGTTCTGTCACATTATATACCTTGGGTATAACCATGGGGAAACATCAGACAAATGTAAATTGAAAAATAATATATAAAATAGCTGGCTACATTTTTAAAAAATATTGAAGTCCTGAAATATTAAAATAGAAAGAAGAAATGTTCCAGATTAAGGAAACAAAGAATTCATGACAACTGAATGTAGCATTTATTTCTGAATTTGGAGCCTGGATTAGAAAGTGGAACACCACCTTTCTTTTTCTATAAAAGATGTTGTTGGAAAACTGTTGAAATTTTAATAAATCTGTAGACTAAGCAGTAGTATTATCATCAGCCTTAATTTTCTGGTTTTGATCATTGTTCCATGGCTATATATAAGAAAATGCCTTCTTCACAAGTACTATACACTGAAGTATTTAGGGTCAGAGGATCATCAAGTCTGTAACTCTCAAGTGTTTCAGGAAAAAAGTCATTATACAGGGAGATAGATTAACAGAGCAAATTTGGCAAATGTTAATAGCTAAGAGATCTGAGTGGAGGGTATATTGGAGTCCCTGATTCTGTTCTGACTTTTCTGCATAAGTTTGTAATTATTTCACAAAAATTACTCTCTCCCTTCCAGCACACACACAAAGAACAAAACAAAACAAGAAATAGGGGGAAATTATGGAAAAGTGCATACATACATAGTACTACATATTTGGCATCTCTTTGAATATCCCTTGTGAAAATAGAGCAAATAGGATAGCAGAACCCAAATTCCACTGAGAACATCTACCAAACACTCCCACCTCCAGGTGACAAGATGTCCTCCACAAACCCCCAAACATGAATGAGTGGGAACAAATTATCACCAACTTCATCACTTCTATAGTATTAGCAACTGTCTGAGTGGAAGTAGGGGAAGTCATGGGCCTCTGAATACTTTGAGAATCAGAAAACCTTCAAATTCTTCAAAAGTACTTACTTAAGATGACTAGAGGGCCAATTTGAGAATGACCAGAGGACCAATTTGTGGATTCCAGTTTGTGGTAAGTGTAAGGATGCTCCAGGAAATGCAGAGCTATCTGGAACGGTGTGGCATTTAGGAATTCTATAACTAACTAATCATGCTCCTTTCCTAGAAAAAATCCTGCCTGAGGAAAAGCGGTGGTAGTGGAATATAAATTGGGTAAGATGGGGCAAAGGTAATGGAAAGCAAGTTTCCATACACTGGAGGAGGGGATCTGTGGAGGAATATCTCAGAAAGAAAATCTGTCTTGATAACTACACTAAGATAGAAGAAAACTAGAGAAACTATTCAGACCTGCTTTCCCTTTTAGAAAGTGGAAGCATGCAATGTAAAGATGAGTAACAGGAAAGCATTGTAGTTAAATCCCCATCCAAAGTAATTGTTAGGAAAAGAAAAGAAATAGACAATCCTATTTCAGATTATGGCTATATCATCAAAGTATCTTGCATAGAAAACTAATGGAAATTGTAACCTGGTATTTCAAAATATAAAATGATGAAAAAATGTAGGCTGTGAAAAAACAAGATTTTTAAAAATTCAGAAGTGAGAAATGAGATGGTTAGAGTAGATGAAGGTTACAGTGGCAGAACTCAGGGGAAAAATTAAAAATATGTATATTAAAATTATCTCATAAAAACATTATTTAACGTGAAAGGAACACAAAGACAAAACAAACACCTAAATAATATCTTTAGGAAAATAGAAGGGAAGAGGGGAAAAAATTTATTCTAGGCAGGAATTAATAAAAGGTAAAAAACAATTCTAGAATGATTGACAGAGGAAGCTATTAAAGAAGGCTAATTCTCCAAAAAAAAAAAAAAAATTTCTAAGGAAGACAATTAAGCATTAGAGTGAAATGATATTAAAAACTCTTAAAATTTTCCCCAATTAAATTTTAAAAAGTGAAGCTATTTATTAAAAAACTATACCACATGCCTGGAAATTTTTGACCTATTAGATGTAGCTTGATCAAATTATTGGATTTCAAAGATAAAGAAAGTCTTTTAGGAATCCAGGCAGGAAAATGAAATTACTTATAAGGGAAATCCTCACTTGCTAGAAGTTAACAAGTTAATCCTCACTTGCTAGAAGAAAAGGAGTAATGTTTAAAATTCAAAGGAAAACTGTGAATTTTTTATATACAACCAAAGAGACCTGTACATACAAAGGTTATGGATAAACTGTTATGAAAATTATTCTAGGTATATCGTTCCCATGAGTCCTTCCTGAGTTGTCACCTAGAGAGTAGGACTTAAGACAATTAAACTGATGGAAAGACATCAACATAAAGACTAGTTGTAAATTTTAAATGTAGCTGCAGTTGTAGCACTAATACTGAATGTCAGATTTAAGGGAGATACGTAGCTCATCATAACTATCTACTCTTGACAATGCAGATACTATACAATTAACAACAAGAAAAAAAATAGAACAGAAAGAATACATGAAAAGTCGACTAAGTTCATTAATATATTTATAGGTATTAACTAAAGTTGAGCAAGATTTTGGGGTTGAGCAAGAATTAGAAAAGATCAGCTAATTTTATTATTGTTCAGCATAAAGAACTAATAGAGACCCTAGAGGAAAATAAAGAAAAATAAGAGCATTGTATAAACATTAGTAAACAGAAAGCCATTAGAACAAAATATATCATTTTATTTTGTATACTATAAGCTCTTAAATGGTTGCCCATAAAGGAAAAGAGGGAAGGTGATACAGGAGACAAGGATAGAAGGTAGACTTCTTTGAAAATACTGTATGTTTTGCATATTTGCTAATTTTCAGTAAATATGCCCAAAGGTAAAAGTAACAGTAAAAAATAAATCTTAAATCGCTGCCTGCTCACAATAATCTTCTGTTGTTGCTAGTGCTAGCATTGTTATTAAAAACTGTTATGTGCATACTGTGTGAGTTAAAGTAAATGAAAGCTAAGTTGTAGCTGAGAGCCAGAAGTGGAGGCACCAAGAAAGGAGATAGAGGTGTAACCTTAATGAGGTTAAATAAATAAAAACTCTGTACTTCTGGATTTAAATCATCATACAAGTGTGAACAGATGATATAATGTATTCCTTAGTTCTGTCCACTGAAAAGACTTAGAAAAAAAATTACAAATCCACTGACAGTAAAGACCTACTGTCCTAAAATTGTGGTCTCTTAAAACTACTTTTGCTCAAACTAACTGGACCTCCCTGGAGAAAAGAATGATTCCAAACTAGGGACAAAAACTGTACCCAATGAATCTGAATAAACTTTCATTCCAAAAAGGAAGGAAGGTGTCAGAGATCACTTGGGTTTGGTGGAAGAAAAGTCAGAAGTTGAGCCTCTTACACTAAAATGGAGTCTCTTTGGCCAAGGTGAGTCATGGTGAGGTCACAAACTAAAACTGTCAAGGAGGAGGGTGGGAATCTGACGAAACTAGCACCTGCCACCAAGGTAATTGAAATCACAAACTTCCTCTAATATAGCCAGTGCTTCTTAGAAACTATACACTGAAGTGCAAAAACAGCCAAGAGCCTAAGAGCAGAGCTTGTAGAAGACCTTGCAGGTGGGTTCCACCTGGCATCATGGACACTTGTGATTAGTACCTACATGCCAGTGAGTTTTAATTCTTGACAATCTTAGTGCCAGAAAACCTCCCTTTGGTTTGTACCCAAATAATCCCTTTTGAAGCTGCTTGCATTTTGGTGCTCTACCTTAGACTCTCTTGAATTGGGCTGCAAGCCTTAGCTTTGACTCCCCAAAAGTCTAGACTTTTCCTTGGATAGCAGGTTTTGGTAGAGGAATTCAAGAATCAACTCAAGTTGGCTTTCAATGGCCAAAATGGACAATTTGAACTTAAATAAGCCTGGTGACTGCAATGTACAGAAAATACACTAAATATATTTATATGCTTGAGCTCATGATTGTGTTAAGTATCAACGGTTCTTATCAGTTGATAGGAAGCAAATGCATTATTTTGAAGATTATTAAATAAAGAATGAAAACTTCATGTCATATTTGTTCACAAACAGCTTAAAGTCACCAAATAGTTGATGAGGAGAAGTTTCTCATTATATAAGTATTACAGATTATAAAGAAAAAAATGATATAATGAAAGCAGTATCATCTTGATGCTCCTAATGAACTCATCAAAGGAGGCAATCATGATTAGTGGGGGGTAACATCACAAAAGTGCAAACCAGTCATTTATGCTGGTAGGAAGATACATGTCACCTGTGACACAGTCTTGCTAAGAAAGACTTCAGGTACATTTTTCCATACCTGAAGTATCTTTTCCCTTTTTTCTGCCTCTCCAGGTTGTGCTTATCTATTACGACACTTTCAAGTCTCATTTCTCCAACAAAGTAATGCTTGGAGCAATGCTGTCCAATAAAAATATAATGTGGGCCACAAAGATGATTTTTTAAATTTTCTAGTAGTTACATTAAAAAAGTAAAAAGAAACAGGTGAAGTTATTTCTACCAATATTTTATTTAACCACTATATCTGAAATGTTGCCATTTAAACAATTAACCAAATGAATTAACCATATGAATGTCACTTTTTTACATACTTGTCTTCAAAAACTGATGTGTAGTCTATACTTACAGTGCATCTCGTTTTGGAGTAGCCACATCTCAAGTCCTCCATAGTCACATTTGGATAGTGGTTATCATTGGATAGTGGTTATCATTGTATATTATAGGATATCATTGGTTTTTGTAACCAGTGTCCATTATCTAATTTTGTACATAATTATCAGGCCTAAGTAAGCAGAAGATAGGTCCTCCATAAAATCAGATTCATAACTGGAGCACACCTAGGCTCTGATTTAGAGTCATGGAGAAAAGTATTAGAGGTGACTGTTAAATGTTTGTGTAGCCCTTCCTTACACTCAGCTTTTCCCCCTCTTCCCCCTCTCCCCCTCTCCCCCACCATTTTTGTTGTAATCTAATGCCCAAAGTGATGGTGTTAGGAGGTGGGACCTTTGGAAGGCAATTAGATCAGGAGGGTAGAAGCCTCTGATGGGATTGGGCCCTTGTGAGATTGACAGGAGGGTGCTTACTCCTCTCTCTGTTCTTCTGGCCAAGTGAGAACACCAAAGGCTGCTACGTGTCAGAAAATCTGCTCTCTCTCTCACTGGACACAAAATCTGCTGATGCTTTGATCTTCAGCTGTGAGAAATGTTTGTTTTTTTAAGTCTCCTCGTCAGGGTATTCTGTTATAACAGCTCAAACAACTCATCACCCAGATCGTGTAATAAACTGATTTCTGCTCAGAAACAAGCATCTGTCTATTTGGTAAGAGGAGGTGGGAAAACAGTAAAGGCAGCTTCTGGGCCTCACTGCCTAAAAAGTGCAGGAAGAGAATACACAGATTTGGAGAACAGGCCATCACATTAGTTGGTAATTTTTCTCTGTCACTAGTGGTATTCACGGCTAGGAATTTCCTCTGGACTATCTAGATTTGTAGGTCATTGCTCATGACAACTGGATAGACTTTTGAAATCCGAATCCAGGAAGCTAGTGTAACTGGTTTTAGGTATGCAACTACTGTCTGATATTCATATAGCCAAAAATTGTCCTTGGGCAAAGAAGACTATGTCATTAAAACATGGATGTCTCCATTTAAAACAAATAAAAGAATCATTTCAAATTTAAAAAATCAATGGTTAATAATGAATTGTTTTTAAACACCTCAGAGATGAAAGCCTCGTGTACAGTGGTTCGATTTTTATATAAGGGCTTATCACTGTCTAACTCAAATATAAACATCTGTTTGTTACCACCACCTGTCGCTACAAGGGCAGTTTCATTTCCTAGTAAACGTGAGTTTGCACTTCTGTCACAGTTAAACGTATTCCTGACAACTTTCTCAAGAACATGCATTTCCTTCTGGTTGGTCTCCAGTCCTGTGGATATAGATTTACCCGGTTGCCACAGTGAAAAATTCACTCACCTTAGAAGACACTTGTCTTCAATGGAAATGAAATGAACCATAGTCTTGTCATAACCTGCACCTTTGACTGCTATTTTCATTTTCTTCTTTAAGCCAATCACTTCATTTTCTCAGCAACGCTTTTCAATGGCAACTTCTTATTTACCAAACTTTCTGGCTGGATGGCATATGAGATTTTTCCTGGTGCTGAGCTCAGCTTAACTAGCATGGCACTTGCTTGACTACATAGTTCTCTAGGTCAGCATTTGGTATAAGAGATGCAGTGGCTAACAGGAAAGATTAGGAGCAGAGGGCTCCCACAGTGACTTCCTCTCTTACTGAAGGTTAAACTTAGAATAGGCTTTCTCTTCCAAGCCAAAGGAAAAATAGTAACAGGCATAACAATGGCTTGAAGAAGGAAGGAGAAAAATTAAAACAAAAAAATTAGACTTTTCCCCCCTAAACCAAATTATTTTGTTACCCTAAAAAAAAAAAAAGAAAAAAAAGATGTATGTGCAGTTACCACTCCAAGGTGCAGAGCGCTCACAAAGACTTTGCTTAAGTTAAAAGAAAAATGGTCATGTTCAAGCTTCTGTTCAGTTATAGGTCTGGGTTCACAGATCTGTACTGAGCATATTTTTAGTGAACTTGGGTTAGTAAAGGAGAAAAAAAAAACTGGTTAATATAAAAGAGTAACAGAAATTTAGAGAGTGGGAGGCCAGCAATTAGGGTGAGGATAGCCAAAAAGATGGGCACAACTCAGGGGTCAGGAACCAAGAGAGAGTTCCACCATCTTGAAATTTCCCCTGGTGAGAAATTAGATGGAAAATTGCTATGGCACTGTTGATGAGATTTCTGATTGACCACCTATCCTGTGCTATTCTGTAATTCTCTCAGATTATTCCAACCTTTTGTGAAATTCTGCTGTACCCTGTAGCATCATGTTCAGAGTATTGGAAGGAAAGGTTGCTGCTATCCTATAAGGGCAGAAGAGTCCAGAATAGACAAAGTCATCTATAGAAACAGGAAGGGTTTGGATAGACAGGTGAGAAAATCATCATCTCTGGAGAGATCAGTGGGAATGCTGACTGGAGGAAGAGGAGAAAATTTCCTATATTAAGTGGGTGGAGAGCCTGTTGTTTTGTTTGTATATGAGAGAGAGAAAGAGAGAGAAAGAGCTCAGAAAGCTTTAAGATTTGAGATATCTGGTTTATATTATTGCATACTGGCATTAAAAGGAAAATATATATATTTGAGTCACCTATCAGCTCCATGGTTCTTAAATACACTTTTCAGACTTGTAAAACTTTATGGACTTCTGGGTTGTTAACTTTTTATTGTTATTATGCAAAGATATTTAAAACTAATTATCATCATGTTTTATAAAATAAAAGACATTTCAACACACATCCAAATGGCAAAGAGAAATTTCAGAATAATTTAAAAGAATTTAATTTTCATAAGACTAATTTTTTCATGAAATATTTTATCTGAAATTTCACTTTCACACTACTAAAACATTATTTAAAATAAAATAGCTAAACAACTCCAGTTAAAGACCTCTTAAATCTTTCTTTACATATTTATTACTTTTTTCAAAAACTGCTAACTTCTTATGTACCAAACACTGTGCTAGGGTCCAGAGGTAAAGAGATGAATATGACTGTATGTTGGCCTCAATATCTTAGTTTTCTAGGATAATCAAGCAGGTGATCCCCTACTACAAACAGTGCAACCTGGCACTGAGGCAGAGGAACTCACTGAAAAGTATGGGCAAACAGGTTAAAACAACCCTTATAAAAAATGACTCAGTCTCGAAGCAGAAGGGAAAGAAATACTAAAGTTGGATATCAGTACTTTGTGCACATCATTTGAGTTTCTTTACTAATGATTTAGAGGGCAACTGATAGCGCACTTCTGAAAGCAAGGGATGTTTCAAATTTTTATTTGTTCAGAGCTAAGCACAGGCCAGGAATAAACCTCATGTGTGATATCAGTTGGTCTTTATTGCTGGAACACAGCCCACTGGGTAGCAAAAGTATGTTAGCTAGCGCTTGGGAGACAAAATTGCCCCATCCTCTTGACTACAATGAAAATTCTCTGCACAGTCACTCTGCTCACTTCAGGCCACAAAGCCTGTGGTCAGCAGAGGACAGAGGATGGGACAGGTGCTGCCATGGTGACAAGTGCCCTAAGATTTGATGCCAGACAAGAGATGAAGCACTTGCTCAATATGCACAGTTGGGAGCTGTCTAGGAGAGGAAATGGGCACTTTTGTTTCCTTCAGCCAGGAATTACTGGAAGTTACGAGATTTCTGAGTTATGATCCTAAGTGAGAGGGAGGCATATGGTGCTTTCCTAATCTTTTGGTTCTGGAATTTCCTGAAGGAATAGGAATACTGGCATAGTAAGAGATGCATATGACACATTTATATCAGCAGAAGTTCCAAAAGCCAGTACACTGGGGTATTTTCTCTTTTCCCTGCCCCAGAGAATATACTGTTAGCTATACTGTTAGCTAGCTAACTTTATGCATTTTTTTCAGGTAATACAATCAGTATATGTGTCAAAATGATAGTTACTGTAACAGTCATTACCTCCCTCCCTCCCCCTCTCACTTCAATTCTTGTCAGAAATAGGTTTAGAAGCACATATATCATTCTGATTTAAAATCAAAACCTTGATAAATCAGCTGATGGTTGCTGTTCCAGTATCTCTGACAGTGTCTTCTGGCTTTCCAGAAACATGTATGTGAGACAATGGTACAGAAAAAAGCAGGACGTAACTGTTGTATACAGTTTCTGCAGCTTGTGTCCATTCTCACCCATTCCTATTTTAGATTCTGAGCAGCTCTCCCTTTTCCACTTGCTATAAAATAGAAGGGTCTGGCTGAAACATCCAGATGAAATGAGGTTCCTCCCCCCCCCCCCCGCAGGAGAGTGGGGACAGACCTGCTGTCCTTTTCCTCTGCGACCTTAGAAATCGTGACTTTCTTAGGGAAAGACCCAGCTGCGAGGGCCTCGACCCAACCTGGTGAGGGCGATTCGCGCCTCGACAAAGCCCCCAGATGCAGCCACCAGGCCAAAGGAGGCGCGGGAGGAAGTGTGGAGGATGTGGCTCTCTGGGCAAGGCAATGATTGGTTTGAAGAAAGAGAACGAGGGTCTCCTGGTTCCTGAGCTCTCCTAAGGTCGATTCCTAGGGGACCAAACGCAGCAGCGGGGCTCCGAGGTCTGACAAGTTCCTGGGATTCCAGCGAGAACCGCGAGTGTCTTACCTGGCCAGGCCGGCTGGTGTAGTTGAAGGAGTAGATGTTCTCGGTGCTGATGCTCACCATTCCGCTGTAGACGCGATCAAAATCGGCGCCTCGGGCTGGTGCTTGGGGGTCGCCGCGTAGCTGGAAGGGTTGCACTGGGCGCCCCGGCGCCTCCGCCCGCAGGAGCCAGGGCAGCGCGCAGAGCAGCGCGAGTCGCGGGCAACCCTGCATGGTGGGCGCCGCACCCCCGCTGCGAAGCAGAGGTGCCCTGGGGAGGAGGCGAGCTCCGAGCCAGTCCTTCTGAAGCCCCCTGCGGGCCCCGGCGCGGGCTTCAGCGCGACGCGTGCGATACCTGGCAAATCCTGCCGGCGAGTGCTGGCTACGCACGGGCGAAGGGCCGGTCAGTTATTGATGCAGCCTCCTGGGGTCTCTGCAGGAGGTTACTGGTCGGAGTTGGGGGGGCTGGGGTTTCGGGGGCGGAGGGGCTGTTGCTGTGCTCTCAAACTTAAACCATTTCCTTTCCCCTCTCTCATTTCTGAGAATACCCCACTTACCCAGCCAGAAAT
>PVHY01021744.1:0-23448 GCA_004024945.1 Uropsilus gracilis
ATGGAGGGAGGTGGGGAGAGAAAGCAAGTGGAAGTGCCATGAAGAAGTCACTGCCTGTGTGGGTAACACCTGACAGAGGGCAGTGGCCTTGGAGGCAAAGAGAAAAAAAAGGATTTTGAAGATGATATGATAGATTAGGATGCATAGCTCTAATTTTATGGCCTCAACATGAAAAATTACTTTTAATTAAGTGTTTTCATTTCTCGTATACAAACTCCTAGCAGCACACAATCTGTTCCAGTCTTGATGCAAACAATGATTGTGAACCTTGACTGGTAGGAAAGCACGTTATGTTGCAATACTGACAATGAATTCAGGTTTGGTTGCTACTAGGAGATTTGTAAAATGGAGCTATTCTTTGAAACTATAACCAATTTTGTCCCCCATTTCAGAAGGAAGCTTGTCTCACAAGGTGATTCAACTTGTCTCCACAACCTCCCTGTTAATCTCAGCATCAGTTGCAGTATTTTTTTCTTTGGCTTGAAGTCTCTTTTTCAATTTGAGGCTTTCTTCCCTTCCTTTTTATTCATTCCTTTTACAAAACTTGCTAACTAACCAGCCAGTGTTTAATTGTCTCCTCATTCCTTTTGCTCTTCTTCGGCTACATCTCACTTATAATCCTTTTCTGACTCTTCCTCCTGGATTTTCCTTTCATGTTGGGCAAAATTACCTGAAAAGCTTTATAAAAACCTGTTAATATGTCACCTCCCTCTCCTTAAACCTCTATCCTTGCCTACCAGTCAAAGCACTGTTCTGTGTGTGAAGGTGACAGAGGCTGTTCTCAAGTATGAAAGAACTCAGAAAGAAGCACCACCCCCCACTGTTCTTGGAAAAAGACTTACTTGAAAAAACTCTTGCCAACTAAGAAATGACTACATTGAGATGCTAGAATGGAAGTCATGAGGGGCAGGGAATCTGTCCTGTGGCTCCACCAACAGGCACAAGGACTGGGTGCAGGAGAGAAGCCACCCCTCTGCTCACTGACCCATGAGGCCACGTTGACAACAGTGTGGATTCAGAGAGAGACGTCCTTCTTTCCAGTGACATCTGGATGCAGCTTAATGAAACAGTTTGTTCCTTAGGAATTGTTATCCTTCATTAAGGTAATAATCCTATAATTGGAATCCCTCTGTAAAAACCTCTCCCTCAAGAAGAGTTTACTGCGAGGTTCAGAAGTCCAATTAAGTATGATTATAGCTATGTTAAAAAACAAAAACAAGAGGCATCCACGGCTAGGGACAGGCCTGGGAACAATTTTCTGTCAACTTTTGTGCTTGCGTCACTCTGCCAACCAGCTCCCTGGCTAAGGCTGTCAACCAACCTGGCCCTGATTCTCCTCATGGCTTTGAGAGGCTCTTCACCCAGGGGCTCTGGTCAGCCTTTGCAGCTGCACCTCCAAATACCTGGCCCTAAAAATAGCTTCTCCTTACATCCATTCTCCTGCAGCTTATGGGACTGGCATTGTCCTCCCAGGCTTTGGTGCATTCCCAAATCCCCATCTTTTCCTGGGACCCTTTTTAGTGACTTGAGGAGGAAATACCACTGACCTCCTCTAAGAAGCTTCTGGACACAAACCACTCTCTCTGATACCCTCACTGAATTTGGGAGGCTATCAAAATCTCCTGGAGCTTGGCAGCTGCTCACAGACTATAACTATGAATAATGAACTGGAGTTAATTCTCATTTCAAGCTCCAGGCCCACAGGACTTGGAGTGAAAGACAGCTCTCACTATCTGTTTTATGTGGATACCTAAATTAGGTGTCAGTGACCCCGTTAGCCAAATTATGATTTGGGGTCCATGCTGTGTAGTCAAGTAATCGAGCCCTTGATAATTATTTCCTCTAAAAATAAATGAGTCACACAAAGGACTGATTTCTTCTTGGATTTGATGTACAATTTATTGATCCAACTGGAAGCTCCATGAGCACAGGGCCTAAATTTATTTATTTGCTCACTGTTCTATTCCCAACACCTATAGTAGTAGCCCCTCGCCTAGGCAGGTTCTAATTCATGCTTGCTGAGACCAGGTTTTATGTGCACCTACTTCCCAGAGCAGAATGCCTGGCACCGTTCATTCTCTGCTGGATGAATGGATCCTACTCTAAATTGTAAAATAAAACCGTTTCCTTCATGCTAAAACCAAACTTGGTGAAAAAAAAATCTCCCTTAGAACCACACACCTGCTTTCCTTCTTTGAGGCCCCTGCTCCCACCCCTTTGTCTGGGCTTCAGGGTGAGCCCCCCCTGAGAAACAAAAAGCGGCTTTTTGTTACCGCAAGGAAAGGCAGGCGGCCTGACACACAGAACACCACTGACCTTGCTAGCCAGCTGCACTTAACACTCTTGCACTTAACACTCTGGTGACTATAAACCCGGGGTGGGGGCGTGTGCTCAGGAAGAAATTAGTTTAAAATTCAGACAATGAAAAAAAGAGGAGCCTTCAGATCTTCAAGATCCAGGGACCTGCCCACATTGCCCCGGGAGGAGCGACTCAGAAAGGTGTGCGTGGAGCTCCAGCCCCTCAGGACTGCCCCCTCTTCTGTGCTGGCTGGCTACTCCCAGCCCCTCTGCCCACTGGTGCCCATGGGAGCAGCAGCGACTGCAGCAGCCATAAAACTGGCTTTCATGCACAGCTCTGAATGTCCGGTGCTAGCACTTCAGAGCCAGGGAATTTGTCAATTTTGCCTCTGTGCCAGGCTGGCTCTCCTGAGGAGTCTGGAGGTTAGACCAGTCTGGGGAAGGATCCTCTTGACATGCACTTCTGTGCAGTCTCTGAATGAAGATGACCAGAAACAATCATAAAAATGAACAAAGGGATTACCAATTAATCTGCCCTTGCTGGCTCCTCTGACTGCAAAGCTATGATTATAAAACCAGGATTTGCAGGAGCCCTCAATTCCTCGTTAATCTCCACTATCGCCTCCATCACTGCCTTTTGTTAAGCTCCTTTCTTAGGCAAGGGAATGAGGGGGAGCTATGTTCCATCTTTACTGAGCAGTAACTGAAAAATATGTCCTTAACATTTCAGAAAGCCTAGCGTGCCTGTGCTATTACCACTAAAGCGTGGAGGTGAAATGGTAGGCGTGTCCTTTACGTCTTCATCTGTCTAAATGAGCGAATTTTAGCCTGATAACCTAAACTTGTGGTTTCTTTGGCGATCATGAACCTGATAATCTAGAAAATTTCCAGAACCTAAGCATGTATGGTTTCAATACATTATATATGCTTTTGTACATTATTTCAACTGTTCAGAAACAGGCATTGAGAAACAGGCAGTGAGTAGCCTCTAAGTTGTGTTTTGCATGTGCCTCTGCTTTCTGGCCATCTGGAGCTGGAGCCTGCAGAGAGAACAGGTCCTGGCATCTTCCTGCCAGCTTCACTCCATGGGTCAGTGCTACAGTATAATCAAAAAGCAGTGGGAGCTTTTCTCCTTTTTCCTAGAAGTGTCTGCAAACTCAATTCCAGCAGAGGTTTCTGCTCAGGGAGAAACAGACATACTCTCCCACTGAGAGGAGAGTTTCCATGGACGGGGACAGATTGAAGTGTTAATATCATGGCTAATGACATTAATCCCAGTCCATACTTTGTGGTGTCTGCCTGTCTACATGCCATGGTGGCTCCCAGCTCTGCTTTTCTTTGACTAAATACCTGTCGCCATTCTTTAAACTCACAGGGGGCAGAAGCTGAGGGACACAGAGCAGAGTTTCTCCCGAAATTACTGAAGGGGCATGCAGTCAGAGGCCCACTGCTGTGGGGCCAGCTCTTACCTGGGTATGGCACTCTCCCTTTGGTGACCAGCTCTGTGAGTAAGATTCCGAAAGACCATACATCGGACTTGATTGTGAACCTCCCATACAGGGCTGCCTCGGGGGCCGTCCACTTAATGGGGAACTTTGCACCTGCAGAAAGAACACCTGATTACTGTCAGGCAGTGCATCACAGCGAATGGCACTGGGGGCAGAAACACTGGGAAGTCACTTTGGGGGGAGCAGATTCGGAGAGAAAGATGGGAAGGAGGTGAAACAAAGATGGGATAAGGATTAAGAAGCTGTGGGGTTGGCCCCGGCTCTGTGATCTTCAGCAAGTAAGTTTAATTTTAATTTTCCCATCAAAGGGTTTGTCTTGAAACTGCTTAAATTTCTGGCTTCTAGAAGCTGAGTGTACCACACCATACGAAAAGCAAGTTTGGTCTGAAGGTGAGGCTAACTTGTAGATGTGGGAAATGGTTTTATGTATTTTTTTTCTTTTGCTTTGAAATCAGGGTCTAATTTAATAAACGCAACCTAACAAATACATGGAAATCACAGTGCTATGCTTATGAATCCTTTGGTACGTAAGGCTACAGTGCTGCTATGAGGCACACAAACACCAAGTGGGACCATCATGCTTCTGCCATCGGAGACAATTTGCGGCAGCACGCGTGTTTTGTTGAATGGGCTGTATTTCCTCCAGACTTCCCATACCCAAAGAGAAATGCCTTCTCCTCCGGCTGTCTCCCTCTTTCCACACTCCTTTCTTCCATGCTCTTGCTCTCTCACTGAGAGTGACCATTTCTTCATTTTTCAGCATTGCACGGCCCCTCCCTTACCCTCTCTGACTTATTCCTGCCAGTTCTCTAACATTTATTTTTAAAGAGCAGTTTTGCCTCATTGATTATCTTATGAGTATCTGATTTCTTAAGACCAAGAAGCAAATTCATGCCAAAGTGAGTGGAATCTTTTTTTTTTTTTTTCAAATTTCTGTGATCATCAAATGAATCGTCTCTATAATCTAAATGGAAAAGTGGGGTCCACCCTGCTCTTTACAACGCTAGATGGTATATAGGGAATTAAAATGGATTCAGCAGTCTGGGCTCTCACACATTATGCTCAGCAATTATAAAGCAGTTCCAGATATTTCACTGAGCAAACTGAAAGGAAAAACACAAGGAATGTTTATTATTAATGGGAATGCAATTATATGTCTAAAGCATGTTAATTTTATTTAGAAGCGCCTAAAAAGATCATACAAAGGCTGACAATATCAGAAAATTTCATAGTATTTTCTATGAAAAGTCACAATATGTAAAAGTGACAGATGATTAAAATCTTTAGATTAGTATGGATTTAATAGCCAGAGGTATGATAAGTTACAGCAATTAGATTTTTGTTTTAAATACAGTACATGATAACATCTTTAGCAAATCTATCTGGCATTTTCTGGCAATATAATTTTCCTCTTCCTATCTTCTATACCAGTGTGAAATGAAATGTGAAAAAAATTATATTTCATTATGTGGTGTCTCATATTAGCACTGGAACAGATAAGTTATTCTATAGTTTTCCTTTTATGTATTGAGTTATTTTTAATTAACAATATTTTTCAAGCATAATTATTTATATCTTTTCTTCAGTGCTGCATGACTCTACACAGGCCTGGTAGTCTCTGAACAGTCATTTTGTTTTTAAAGTTTCTTTCAAAGCATTCTCCTCATACTCTGTCCTCGAGCATTCTGTTCACACAGCTTTGGACTCGGAGCCGCTGGGATTAATGGGATAGATTTTCTTTAGCGTCGAGAGCAGACTTTGCCCTGGAACAAACCTCAGCTGGAGTTCTCTTGTTTCAGAGAATTAAAGGTATATTAAATTCATTCCTATTTAAACCATTTCTCGAGTCAAATGGCTTGGAAATCTATGCCTGTAACTGAAGCAAACATTTTTCTCCACTGTGTGGATGAATTCTATGAATAAAATGACATGCAAAGAGAGTCTTCCTGTCTTTTAATCATTCAACAGTGGTGAAGGTGTGTGTGTTGCAGAAAGTAAACTATTCCAAATTTGGATAGTTATTTTGAATTTTCTGAGATTTTATAGTTTTAGCTGAACTACCCCAAACCCTCACCATGTCAATAGATCAGTCAGTTGCAGGGGCTTCTGCTTTATATTTTCTTATTACCTCATCTACAAGAAATATAATATATAAACCTTCAACAATAAGTTAAAACAAAGGCTGTGTGATGTGATGGGTCTCTGACTGGACATCATTTGTAGATATGCGTTTTGACTGATTAGCAGCAGCTTACTTAAAATTATTTTGCATCAGTTCCTTTCTAAGACAAGCAATATACACCTAATACATTTTAGATGGGAAAAATGAAGAATATCTTTGTCCAACTTCCTTTCTGTCTTAAAACAGCAGCTGCTGTTGATGAAAGAAGTGTCTTTAAAGATAAATTATATTTCTCTTTACTAAGGAAAAAAAAGTCAAATTAAAGCAGTGACAAGCTGTTCATCATTAGCTGAGATTTCAATTGAAAAGAAATAATCCAAAGCTTACTCCTCTGCTCATCCATCTCTTTACATCTTATTTCCCCTTATCTTGATCCCCCACCTCCTGGGAGTATACAAGTGCTGCTCCAAATGGAGGCCAGCTCCTGAGATCTTTGGCAGGGGTTCTCAGCAAATGCTGGGTGCACATTGTAACACTATGTGTGGGAATGGCACCCCCAGACCCTGTTGGGGGCCTGGCTCACTCTTTGAATGAAATCAGGAACCTAGAAGGATCTCCTGAATACAAATATTGACTTTCCCATGAAAAGAAAGTTCACCCCCCACCCCCAGAGGTTTTCTCAGGTATCACGGCAGGAATCAAGTCAGGCCCAAAGCTGCCTTCTAAGCATTAAGGATTTGTAGAAAAGGAGGGACAATGCCAGGAGATACAGCTACATGGACCAGGTATTTTCATGGAACTAGCTGACTCTCTGGTCTTAAAAATTCTCCGCTTTGCAAGCAGGACTCAGATACGAGCACTGTTTTCTCTTCTATATACTTTACTAGAGGGAAAAAAGCAGTCAGTAATGCAGGTGTGATGATATGTGTCACTAGTATCAGACCTGTAGCCGGATACAGGGACACGGTGTCCCTTCCAATGCTTAGATGAACTGAAAATGAAAACAAAGTGGTTTTCATTTCATATTGACAAATGAAATAAAGGACAACTCCTTTATTTTCTTAGTTATTCTGAGTTTTCATTTCATAATGAATTACTTGAACAGATTAACCTCTTTGAAACCATAAGCAAAGGTCATCATTCATATGTATTGATGAATGAACTTTAAGCTACCATTTCCACTGACCATTTTCCGGACAGGGATTGCAGACTTGACAACCCTTCAAACTAAACGCCTGTGTGAAAGCTGGTCTGGTGCATCAATGGGGCCCACGAGCTGGAACCACCACACAAGTCAGAGTATCTCTGAACTCTGAGGACCAATGAGCCTACGGCTGGATCATTTTCTGTGTTGAGTAAACACACCATTGTCTTCAATAATAGTATCTTACATTCATCTGAAACTGTTTCTCTAAATCCTGCTGAGACGTGAAAAGGACGAGGGCCACAGTTTGTATAATAACAGGGGCTCTCACTTGTCCCTGTGGCTGCAGGGACTCTCCAGATTCTCATGACATCTGCATCTGTGTCGCCAAGTGTGGTGAGTTCCTGACTGTTCAACCAGTTTCTTTCTCGACTACGACACCCAAACTTCACCTTTTCCACAATTCTACTTCCTTTTCAGTGTTTGTCACCTTAGAAACTGCTGGGCTGATGACATTAGAGTGCTGGGCACACCCTTGGCCTGGGGTGGTGTCTGTTCTCTCATTACTGGTTCTGTTCTCTCATCACTGGTGCTAGAAGGCACAGTGCCTGGGAAGCAAATCATCTCTGGCTTACACTGCTTTATTGTTCTGGTTTACACTGCTTTATTGTTCTGGTTTATCCTTCTGAACTCCATACTGAACACCACCCATTCCTCTTCAGGGTCTCCTAGCCCTCCCTGCTCACTGACACCTGCCTAGACTCCTGAGATGGCCTTGCAATTGAACCCACGTGCATGATCTAATCTGTTCTTCTTATGTCTCCAGACTCTCCTTCTCTGGGGCTCCCTTCTCCAACCTCAACAGTCCCATTTTCCTTCTCTTACTGCTCCTACCTGTTGCATGGCCATGGCTTAGGCTGTAACCACTGCCGAAGGCTACTGCCACATAGCAGCCTCCAGATCCTTCTTTGTTCTCAGCTTCAGTGTTTCTAACACTGGGGTTCTCAGTGAGCACTGAGTGGGGTGGGGTCCCCTTAGTCTGCTCTGCAGAGCATCAGGTTCTTTTGTAGTTGCTACTCTTCAAGGACTGTGAATTCATTAACTGTCTGATGTGCATCTCTCCTAATAGATACTGTCCTGGGGGCCAGATCAAGTCATTCTGGAAGGCCACCACATCTGCAGTGCTGAGTTCAGTGCCTGGTATGCAGAATGTATTAGGTAGAAGCTAAATGAATGAATAAATGAACAGCCAGCCAGAATTTCCAGGCTTCCATTTCTGGTAGCATAACTGAGGTTCCTTATGGGACTTAGTATCTTCTTACTCTGGAGAGTCTTCTCATCCTCAGTGACCATTGTCACTGCCTTCAGTCACCATCTGGATGCTCTTCTAAGGGTCTAACAACTGCCAACTACCAGAGGAAAGCATCTGTCACATACTAATGAAACCTACAACACCTGGAAAACTGTCCTTAGTGCCAGTGAAGTATATTCAGATCTCCTTTGGGTCAGAGTAAATTTGTCTGAGGTTCAGGGGGCACCAGACTTTGTTCAGTTTACTGGGGATGCAGAGAGAGAGAGAGACAGAGAGAGAGAGACAGAGACAGAGAGAGACAGAGAGAGAAAGGGAGACAGGGAGACAGAGAGACAGAGAGACAGAGACAGAAACAAAGAGAGAGAGAAACTAATTTAATAGAGGGAGATGAAAGTAGGTGGCTGGATACCATTAATTTAACCTCACAGGACCCTAATATTATTACAATAAGGTTAATAATCATGTTGTAAACAAAAGAAAAGAGACAGTCATCAAACTTTGTCCTTAACGCAACAATAAAAGCCCCACTGGTGCTGGGCTAGTTTTGTTCTCTCCTTAACTTCAGTATTTCTGGTTGTTGGGAACTGTTTGGCTCTAACCAGGGATCCTGAAGGAAGGCCTGTCAGGATAGGGTGACCCTGGCCACATGCAGGCAGCCAGGGTCCATGCATTTCTGGGAGATACATGCCCTGGGGAAGTCCTATATCCGGTTACATTCCTCTGATAGACTATATTTTGCTTTGTCTGGAAAAGCTGTTTCGTGGAACTGTTTTCTTGCATGTAATCATTATTTGCCCTTGGAATTAATGAGCGCTTATGTCATATATTGATAAACTTCTCAATAAATGTTGTAGGTGAGCAGGAACAGGGTAGAGCAAATTTCATGAGTTGTTCCCCCAGCCCACCCTACTCTTTCATCTCCTTTCTGTGTTTTTATATTTTAATGCCCATGTCAAGTTATCTCTGATGCACCACTAAGCTGTCCATCACATCTGGAGTTTTCTCCACATATCTGGTGCTGTATTTAGTACCAGGATCAACAGTGAAGTTAATTTTTGGCTATCAGCGAACTTGTAATGAAGTTTGGGAAGGAGATGAAAGAAATGATTGGCCAGTAGATATCTTCAACAGTGACAGGTATTATAGGAAATACTAAAGGACTGCAAGGATGGATCTTGTGGTACTTTGCAAGTTACATGAAGGCCACTGGATCTCAGTCTAAGAGCAATGAGAGGCATTGGAGCTTGGGAACAGAGGTGTGCTGACATCCCTACCTTGTTCTTTCCTCCTGTCTTTAAAACAAGGGAAATAAAGACACATCACTGCCCTGAGGATTGTTTGTGATGACTATGAAAGCATTTTGACTTTTCAAAGCTCTGGGAAAGCATCATGACATTTCAAGGCCCATGGATGACTATTAGCAATTAGCAATTGGGTAGATTATGCTTCTATTGTCACTTCCATCATCATGTTTATTGAGCTAGAAGCTCGGTCACATTTATGCACTTTCAGCACACTTTTCATATGTGAATAATACCAATAATTTCAGGAACAAAGGGGAAAACTTAGCATACTATGACACTGCATAGCCCAAACATTTGCCGAAGAATGACTTAATTATCTTTCCTGAGTCTACTCTCCCCTGATATTCTTCCTAAGCATATCTTTTGTCTCTGCTGCTGGCTTTTCTTTATTCCCCCATTCTCTAATTACAAGGGTCTAGGAGTCTCAGGGTTAGAGATTTTCCCACTCCTTATTCCCTGGGAGTATGTGCCTTCTCTTGGGTATAGCCCTGCACATCATCTCTAAGTGAATGGAACTGGGTACAGTGGACAGGTTTTGCCTCTCACCTGAAGTCTTGGTTCCAAATTTGCCAGTGTCTATGGGACAAAGTCCCTAAGGTGTCCTGTTTTTATCTCAAATGTATTAACTGTAAATCCAAATTTATTTGTTCACCACACCATCCTACTGTGAAGAAGACATTTTATTATAAAGGAGATTCTTTCACTAGGTGGTATATTTTATGAGATGGCTGATATAAAGTTTATTCTTTAATATTTTAAGATAAAAGGGATCACTTTTTTCACTATCCCTTTACTGGGGGACAGATCACCACTCTACCAGGCTTCAAGGTAAAAACCTTGACAGCCAGCTGGGATTTCTCTCTTCCCTTAAACCCTCAGACCTGACCCTTTACAAATGCCTCATGTTTTCCTCTTTGACATGTCTTTCAAATTTGCCCTTTCCTGTTTAAACTCACTGCCAAAACCTGGTTTGAGTTCTCATCCCTTTGAGTCATCCTGCCACGGGCCCTGCTTCAGCTCATTGAGCTTCCAACAGACCACTTTAAACCTCAGTTTCATAAAGACCTCCCCCTCCCTTCACAGAGGGCTCTTTACCTCCTGCCTGGCTTCCAAGGACCCACAAAGCTACTTAACAATTGTTTCTGTTGCCTTAAACACATAGTTAATCAGCCTAGTTTGCTTTCCCAGAACCCGTGTCCTGTATTTGGCAAATCACACTTGCTTCTTTCATTTTGGTTTGTTCTAAAATCTTTCTCTTCTTCTACCTGGCTAGCTAGCTAAGTATATTCAGCTCACGTTTCACCTCCTTCTTGATGTCCATCTGTGATGGCTCCAGGCTTCCTTGAGCATCTCCATGCACTCGAGCCAGTGCTATGAATGATGGCTTATTGTTTGACGATAGCAGGCAAGACTTGGGCTGAGCAAGCTTACAAAGTGTCATAGGTCATGCTACGAGCTGTATGCATAAGTGGTAGCTACAGTATACCTTTGTTCCACAGATGAAAAAGGGCTCAGCACAGCATCTGGCACCTTGTCACATCTGTAATTGTATCTGGATAATAATGCAAAGCGCTGAATTGCATGAGGATAGCCAAAGCTCTCCAAACTTCAGTAGATGTAGAGATGATGAAGAAAACCTAATGCATGCAGCAGTCACTCAGTGAGAATTTAAACCTAGTATCCAGTAACTGCCCAGCTCAGTGGGAGTTACCCTGAGAAAACTGGTCACCTCCTGCCTTAGAACTTTCCAGGCAGCTCAAGGGACAAGCCCACAGGCAATCCCAAAGGAGAGATATATAGTCCTGGCCTTAGGAAGAAGAGGATTCAGGAAGGAGGGGTAAACAGGGAAAGGGGCTTTGGGAAGAGGTAGACACATGGAAATGCTGCAGTTTTCATCTTGGGTGTGGCTCAGGACACAGGTCAGAATGCTTCTGGGTGGGGCCCAGGTCCTTTTCCCAGCCCTTGGTGGAGACTTGGACTGTCAAGTCCTTTTTCATTGTTTTCTAGTGACTAGGCCAATTCCATAGCCTTTTCAGAAAATATTCCCTCCGGCTAAAAAACTGGGCCAAGGTGGTGAAGGCCAAGCCAGGCCAGGATAAAAGGCGCCAACAGTGCACACAAGCACTGCCCCAGAGCATTTGCACTAAGGGAAGGGATTAGCATCAATAGCAGACACTGTTTTTCTGAACCAAAGTTCCCATCTAGTGTTTTCTTTAATTATGAAGCCACAGACTCCGCAAATTATTACATCCACTATTAAATAATACGCGGTGTTTCAACTTTAAAGTCACCCTGGGGAATACAAGAAACAAAACCATGATCTGTGCCAATAGCGGGAAGCTGACTACACTGAAGCGGGGAGGGTGGCAAGGCAGGACTATGACAGGATATCCTGTGGAGGCTGTGAAATCAAAGTGGACCTGACCTCTAAAGCTTGTGGTTATTCAAGCAAAACAATGATTTCAAACCCAATAAAACCTGGCAAGCAAAACTCAGAATTTTCACACTAGGCCAAAGGAATGACTTTCATATTTCCTAAACATGCCTGGAGTAATATAACTCCATGGTTTCCAGTTATTCCTGGTGACAAATTCTGTTAAAACTTCTAAGCTAAGTTCATAAGATTTTAGTACCACATTCTTAAAATAAAAATAAGTGAAAATTTTACAGAGGGTGGGGAAAAAAAAGAAAATTTAATGGCACAATGGATGAAGAGAATATCCTGTGTGAAATGCATGATGGCAACCAGGGAGCTGAAGATAGAGACATAGTGAATGGAAGAGGCTGTCCAAGTGGGAGAACAGGTGGAGGAGGGACATGCTGACCAAAGGAGACAAGAACCAGAGTCTAGAGGCAGGGCTGGAACAAAAGCAAAAGACCCAGGGTACTGAGTCAGACATGTATTTTATACAGGGTGACTTCACTGGATCAGCAGTTAGGGTCTCTGGCAGTGATGTAGTTGAAAATTGTACTGAGTGCGATACTGTACTGGGTAGGTGAGGTCTGAGAGAAAGACCTGCAAGACAAAATGAGAAGCACAAAAAGAGGAGCCGGAGAGAGGTGTGGGAGAGATGAGAATGGCCTGAGTAGCCAGGCCAGGCAGAAGCCCCCTCGAAGGGTGAGCCGGTGATGGCAAGGAGCCATGGTGGGAGAGTGGCCAGCAGTAGAGTAATGGGTGTGGAGCTGGGTGCCAGAAAAGCAGGCTGGGGGTGACCTGGGGCTGCTGAAGGCAGGCCTGGTGAATATGGCCAGATGCCCTGAAGGTTGGCCTCATAAAGGAAGTGTGTTGCACCATGGCAAGGTGACAGGGAAAGCTGGAGAAAGCCTGGGATTTGGAAATCTGAGTTTGCATCAGTATTTTCTGGTAAAGTTTGAAGAGCCTTGGAGAAGCTGAGCAGCTCGGAACACTGGAAAGAGAAGAAGCAGAGAAGACAGAAAAGACTGGATTTGGCAAATTGCCAAACCTGCCTCAGGTTTGGAGAGGCAAAAGGGCACCATCTTGGACATGTGTCTTGAGGACCTGTGAGACTAAAAATGGTGACTGGGGTAAGATAATGGGCCACTTGTGGCATTAAGGACTTTGTGTTCGACCTTTTGTTTCCCTTGCTAATTCTCTTGTTAATAAAACCCCGCTGTTTAAATTGCACTGTGATTCTGGCAACTGCCATGCATGGGTGGGAAAAACCTGAAAGAATCTAGGCAGTAGAAGCCACATTTTAAAAGCGCTTTTTTCCTTTGGTGTTGGTTGGAGACTTCTGCCCTATTTGACCCAATATCAGATTCAAGGTCTGATATGGCTGAATCCACAAAAGGAATATTGGCTGAGAGGGGTCAGTCCATTAGTGGCTGCTGGAAAACCTATTCCAGTACAACTAAAGGATGGAGGGGAGCAGACCCTGCCACCAGAGAAATGGGTGATGAGATGAGCTACAGCACCAGCAGTAGAGTCTACCAGTTAGGAAGGACAGGCAGGAAGAAGTGTGGAAGTGCAGGTGAACCTTACATGGGGAAGAATCTGTCAGGTTTCTGGGGACCCAGGAGGAGAGAGGAAGATGCTCTGATTGCTTGCCTTTCCCTATCACCCTCCTCCCAGTGATGGACAATGATGATTCAGAATAACTCTCGATGGCAACATAAAAGTAAGGAATGAAATGAACGAGCATCTCTTGAAATTATGGGTCTCTATTTCCTTTACTCTCAGGAAATAAATCCAAGAGCCAGTTTGCCCAAGCTGCAGACAGTGAGGGAGGCTTACTTAAGTGTTTCAGTTCGAATGGACAAGGGAGGAGCCCGGCTTGCTGTTGGAGAACACCAAAGCTCTGAATAATTGCAACTATTCTTCCCATTCTTAAGAGCCAAGAGGGAAGCAGCATCAGAATAAAGACTGACTCACAGGCCCAGCAAGACAGACACGACTTTTATGCACCATGTGCAAGGAGCAGACCACGTGTGGGCCTGTAATCATCTGTGTTCCCTCGTTCTGGCGGTGAGAACTTGGGCGTCAGCAATAAATGAATGTCTGGGATGTAACTCAACAGAGAAATCATTTCGGGAATCCCGCCACTCCCAGCAGGCCTGACATCATGCCAGAGCGTGCCAGGCACGCGGATAAGCACCAGGGTTGGGGGATATTGCCTGAGAACAGTTGGTGGTGATGCTGAGGGTTTGGTTTGATGTTAGAAAGAAATTGGTGGAAGAGAGGATACGCAGAAGACAATCACCATTTTAGGGGTGATTGTCAAAATGTCCCCCCCTCCACCCCTTTGTGCCTTTATTGTTAGGGAGACCAGCTATGCTGCCATGCACCCTTCTTGGCTAGAAAAAAGAGACTTCAAAAGTCGGGGCAGTTTTCCTGCGCATTGCCTGTCCCTGATTATTCAGATGAAGCAAATGCAGGAGTTCCTTTTCGCCAGCAAAGCGAGGCAAGGAAGCCAAGTGACATTTTTGATGTTTGATAGCAGTCGCTAGTTCCTATTTACACACTTTAAAATCACAGAGTGTGACCATCTGCTTCCTTCTTGGTGATTACTAGGAAAAGTGGGAGGCACAGACCAAGGACTTGCTCTTGACCATTCAGAAACAACTGTCAAATTGCTCTGCCCAAGACAGTGCAAACGAGACAGCGAGCTACATGGAATACAAAGCACAGCGCCCAGAGCTGACGTGGAGGGACAGTGTCCAAACGCGAGGGCTCTAGGTGACCAGGGTGGCCATCGTGCCCATCTGTTCCTCCTGGCAGGAAGGGAGCAGCCTGACTGTGGGAGTGGAAGAAATGAATCCACCTCCTTCCTACAGTTTTAATCTTAGGCGGGGGGTAGGCAAGGTGATTTAAAATTCCTTTTCTTCTATTTTACCCTTTAGATATCTGCGTGTCCTTTCTATGAGGGCAATGAATGATCCGTACAATTTCTCTCCCTTTCCCTGGCAGTTTAAACCACTGCCCTCCACGGTTAGGCTGGCCCCTGGAGCTCCACTGTGGCTCAGCAGATAAACAAAGCATCTCTCTTGGAAATGCTGGTGGAAGCCCGGAGCTACAAGCAGCAGAATACAAATAAAGGCACTTTTTCTGCCTAGTGATGGAAATGTACCAAACTCGGGATCTGGGAGGCTTGATTAGAACCAGGCTTGTTTGGTTCAGGCATGCAACTCATCAGCTTGGCAGGAAAGATGGCTCCGACCTGGCCGAGGGCAGGGTGTTCTGCAGAGAAGTGCCCTGGCTCTCAGCAGACTGCCCCTCAGGACAGATGATAAGCTGTGAATGTGGACACCAGGTCAAATCAAACAAACCAGCTTCCTGCTTAGTACTTAGAACAATGGCTGTGTTGGAAAGGGTTTGCTTTTTGTCAAAGGATGGTTTGCTTCTCTAGCATGGGAAGAATTAGATTAAATTCAATAATTAAAAGGGTTTCTCCCTCCTCCCCTCTCCCCCTGACATTTGCTGTTCAGGTCACAGCACCCTGTGTGGGAATTGCAGTGCTGTTGTTGACAGAGAGTAAGAAATGCATGTGCTGATGGGGGCAGAGGGAGGGCATCTCCTGGAGAGATCAGCCTTGATCTGCCACGGGATTATAGGGGCCTCAGAAGAGGCTGATGAATAATTCTGCAGGAGCTCTGGAGCTGGAACGCTGGCGTTCAGAGGCTGCTAATCCCCAGTTGTTGTAATACAAAGGAAGGACAGGAATCGAATTCGCAGTTCTGAATCGTGAAATTCAAAATTTGAAAGAGACAGGGATCTGCTTCTTCCTTACTGTGTTTGTCAACCTAGCTGCTTGCTTGTTTGTGTTAAATGGCTACTGTGCTTTTTGAATCCAAAATCTGATTATATTTAATTAGTACAGGCATCTGGGATTTTTAATACACAAAGAGTTATTAAAGTAACAAATCTTTCTAAAATATGTTCTTCATGAAAGAACGTGTTAATTTATGCAGTAACAATTTTTTAACATGAAATAATTAACATGAAAACTGCAACAATTATGAATTCTTCGCATTCCAATTTATACGTGAATTTTCCTCCAGACAATAATCTATTCAGCTTAAACCTTCAATACCAGGAGCACTTAAACAAGACTCATTTTTCTTCTTCTATTTAATACACAAACTGAAACCTGCAGCAGGTCTTACACAAATGCTCCCCTTGCTATATGCATTCGAACACTAGATTGTCCTGATATTTACTGCCACAACAGTGAGCTGGCTGCTGACTTGGATCTTAAAATAAAAACTGAAACTATTCCCACCAGACATAGAGCAAGTCTATGTTTCTGTCTTCAAGATGATCCAAATCATGTGAAACAGGTTATATGGGCATGAGAGCAGGTCAAGAAAGTCCAAGAGTGTGAATGTGTGTGAATGTGTGTGTGTGTGTGTGTGTGTGCTGAAAGAGAGAGCGAGAGCAAGCACTATTATCATCCATTTGGATCAATAATACTAGTATTGCTACTACCAATTACAGCTGTACAACTATTAACTCTGCTGGTATCAGTTTGATTTGTGCCAAGAGCTTTACACATGTTCTCAGTGAAGTCACACACCTAAGCTATGATGTAGAGAACTATTATTATTCTTTCCAGTGAAAATGAAGGCTCAGAGAGGTTAAGTAACTTGTCCACAGTCTCACACTTAATTAGCAGAGATGCTTGGATTCACACCAAGATAATTTATTTCGTTGGTCTACTCTTAACCAATTCCACATCTTTGGGAGGATTAGGGGTATGTGAGAAGGAAGGGGGTTGGGGAGGTGAAGGAACGCAGTCTGGCTATCCAGAAAGATACCTGATTGTTACCAGCCAGAAGGAAGGGAAAGGAGCAAATAATACTAATGATTCCTACAAATGGTCTTCTTTCATCCTCAAAACCACCTGAAAGGTAACCAGTATCAGTTCTCTTTCATGGATGAGAAAAGTGAGATTCAGAGAGGTTAGAGTCTAGCAGAATTCATAACCAGGAGATGGCACAGTTGGCATCTGCATATAGGCTTATCAGCTCCAGAGCCTCTGTGCTTCCCTTACTCCAAAGCCCTCTTGCTGCATGCAGGAGTCATAATGTCTTGAACAACCCTTCCCAGAGGTTCCGGAATAACATTCTTGAACATGGCATGATGAAATGTGTAGAGGTGTGAGCCTATACTTCTAAATCATAAGTAATGTAAACCAACATTACATCAATAAAGCTAATAAGAGTTTCAGGCAAGAAAATAAAGACCCTTTTCCTTTTTTTATGGGAAACATACATCAAATATACTTAAAACGAAAGTAAGGCTTTTTTTTTGTTTGTTTGTTTTTTGTTTTTGAGACTAGGTCTCACTATGTTGCCCAGGGTAGTCCCGATCCCACAGACTCAAGTGATCCCCAGCCTCAGTCTCCCAGATAGCTGGAATTACAGGCACCTGCCATGGTGCCTGGTTGCTTTTTCGAGACCAGGTCTTGCTATGTTGCCCGGGGTAGTCTTGAACCCGCGAACTCAAGCAATCTCAGGCCTCTTGCCTCCCAGCGCTTGGACTACAGGCACACACCACCATGCCTGGTCAAACAAAAGTAAGTTTTAAGAATGCTTCTTGTATTTCAGAAGGCTGAATAAAGTTTTTATAGGACAGTTCACTTAATACTCACACTAGTTACATGGGATAATTATGCTTATTATTTCCTTCTTACAAATTGTAAAAATAAGGCTCAAAAAAGGTTAAGTAATTTGCTGGGACACTGTGCTTGTAAGTGACAGATCTGGTTCAAACCTGGGTCTTCTAACCTCAACCACGGGTTCCTCAGTCTCGCTAAAGGGAAGTACGGTGCCACAACTAACACAGTGACTGTGTAGTCCACCTTTAAAGATAGACCCACAAAATCTCCTGGGCAGTATCTACAAATGCTAACCATAGGCTGGCTGTATGACTAACAATTCCACTCCTGGAAAATAGTCAAGAGATAGGAAGGCTTATCCATCCATTATTATGGAGCTTCATTCATAATGGTCCAAACTAGCAGTAGAATAACAGTAGAATGGGTAAACTATGATACACAGTCATGTGCCGCTTAAACGAGGTACGAACTGAGGAACGTTGTTAGGTGATTTTATGTTGTCTGAATATCATAGAGCATAATAACAAAGACCTAGGTGGGACAGTCTATATGCCTCATCTATTGAGCGCATCATTGTCTATATGGGTCCCTGACAAGTGACAAGATTTGTATAAACTTTTTAATTTACCAGTCACTATGTGCTGGCACTGTGCTAAACATTTTACATGATTTTACATTGTTTTTTCACTTAATCTCTGCAAAAGTAAAGCATAACGCAGGCAAAATAAATGCCATTCTACAGAGAAACAAAATGGAAAAGTTAAATAATTTTCCCAAGAGTTGGTAGGTGATGGTTGGGGTTTAATCCAATTCTGTTTGACTTCTTCAGTGGTCCTCCATGTTCCTGTGCAGTTCAGCCTGCACTATTATCAGTGTTAGTAAAGTCCCTTTCAGAGACAGGGCACCCAAATAATTAATGTTGGCATTAGTTAGAGATGGACATTGGACAGGATTCAGAAAAGATGGCATTTCGTTTTGAATAAAGAAGATCTATCTAATTTAATTGAGAGAGGTGTACACATAATATAGAGCAACACCAAATAATTTCTAGGTGTCTCTAGAAGGCTGCTGGCAGTATATCAGCCTCACAGCCTTGATCCTGACTTTCACTCTGACACAGGGCTTCTGCTCACAGCCCAACAGACAGAAGGCATGGAAGGAGGAAAGAAATACAGGAAGTGCTGTTTAACATAGGTCCAAATTCCAATTCTTCTGGTATTCCGGGAAATGTCACCTTATACATGCAAGGGGTGGGGGCAGATATTTCTATGAGTCCTTAGATAAGAACCTAATGACTGTGTAGAAAAACAACTTGCACCCACAGTCTTGTGATACCTATGTTTGGCACATGCTTCTGAATACAGCCTACATGAACACAATCAAAATGCAGCTTGGCTGTGGCCTGTGGGTGACATAAAACCCAATTGGCAAATATTATCAGGCACATGGACCAGCTGTGTGGAGGAGCTGATGAATCCCCAGCAGAAACTTCAGCGTGCAACACGCTTGCCATCTGCAGAGCACATCAGCAGACATGCAAAAGCTTTCTCTTGTCTAGAGGCCTGGGCAGGGCAGATTTTTGAGGGGAATTTTATGAACAGCTGGGTTGTCCCAGAGCTGAGTAACGAGCCTCTCTCTAACTCCCTCACATATGCACATTAGAAGGTGCACCTTTAAAACTTTTTCATAAAATAAAGGGGAAAGAAGACTTATGATTAGTCTAATGTTTTATATCCTGTTCTTTTAGTTACTGGATGGGAGGCAGTTAGCACAGCATCAGAGGGTGGATGCCACAGGGTCAGTTAGACCTGGATGCAGATCCTGCCTCTGCCATGGGACTAGCTGTGTGTACAGGTTGCTTAACATGCAGCTTACTTAACCCTTCGAAGTCTATTTTTACTGTTTCCCTCCTCACATTTGCCCATTCAGGGATGACACTTGGTCGGTGCTTAGAGGTGCCCTGGCTCCTTGTTCTCCCTTGGTGGCAGGACACTGGGGCTGACTGAGCTTTATTTTTCTTCCAATACACTTCCCCATACTTATCTTTTCTCAGTTTGGCATGGATCTGAAGATACTTGTGCCAGGGAAAGAGAAGAAAAAAAGAGTTTCAAGGGAAGGGTGAGATACATTTTGGAAACTAAGTGGAGGAAAACTGGTACAAAGGGAATGAAGGTGACCCTCTGAAAGGAGTCAGGAAGTGAAGGGAGAGGTGAGGTAGGAAGCAACTGGAAAGGGTAACTGCAGAGGAGGGTGGGGATGACGGCCAGGCTGAGGGTCCACTCTGGCCCTGCCCCTCAGCGGCAGTGTGCAGTGAGTGGGAACCAATAAGGAACTCCTTTCCAATGGGGCTCACTGCCCAGGGCCACCAACTGAGGGGTCCCACCCCATGAAACATCCAGGCCTTGTCAACAGCACCCCTGTCAGTATCCTTGGGCTCTGGGTCTGCAACATTCTCTTTATAGATGGTTCAACCACAAATTCTATATAGTTCCAAATCCAGGAACAGAGGAGAAACAAACCCTGAAAGACTCCCCCTGGCCGCAGGACTTAACCCACACACAGAAGGACACTTACCCAATCACCAAGGCTACTCCATTCTCACTCATCCTAAATCAAGCATTCATGCCTTACAAACTTCACCATTCTCCTCTCCTTCTGGGCCTGTGAGCTGGGATCTGACAGGTTTGCCTCAGGGTAAATCTCTCATTTAGGGCCAGGGCTAGACCCAGGGGTGCTGCAGACTGTCTCAACTCACCTTGACACAAAATCAAGTATACATTTCTCTCTGGACTGCCAGTGCCAATCAAAGCTGCCCACTGCCTTTGATTAGAGATACAGCATGCCATCTGGCTCTGAACTGTGTGTGTGTGCGTGTACAAGTGTGTGTGTGTGTGTGTGTGTGTGTGTGAGAGAGAGAGAGAGAGAGAGAGAGAGAAAGAGAGAGAGAGATGCTCAGAAAGGTTTGATATGTGGGCATTTGGCTGCAGGACAAGAACTGCCACGTGTTGAGGAAATTCAAATAGCTCAGCTGTCTGACCAACATGTAATTTAGCTTGGACAGTGTCAGTACCGGCCAGGGTCTTAGTTTAACATTTTCCTTCATCACCTGAGACTGCCATTCCATCCTTAGAGTCAAATAAAATGAGGGAAAAATGCCATGAAGAGAATTTAAAAAGAATAATTCCAAAGGTGAACATTATGATATCCAGTAGAAATCATCTCCCTGTAATATATTCCAGTCACTCTTGGCCTTGCTCAGCATGACTGAACTTGGTTAAAAACAATAGCACGGAAGGTTAATCATGTTGCTCAGATAAGAACATTACATTCTACATGAGAAGAAAATGTATGTGATTACAAACAACACACTTAATTCCACACATTGAGTGCTATATGAAAAAGATCCAGGAAAACAGCAAGTATCCTGGACATTTCTTCCCTGGATTCTGGTGCTCAAGAAGCATCTGGAAAGCTGCCTCATTGGAGTGGCTGCTGGTTTGGTATTTTATCTAGAGTCTAAGGTCTACAAATCTCTGTGAGGGGTAGGTGGAGAAAGATGACTAGAGGAGGTGAAGCTTTTCAAGGGCTTCACTCTTTTCTATTGTTTCTATGTATCACTATTTTCTATTGTTCCTATGAGATCTCACTCTTTTCTTCTTTGCCCTACTTTGGAGCCATCAGCACTCAGCAGCAGACTCCTTTGACCTCTAGCTCCCATCTGGCAGGAGATCTGGAAGCTGGCAAAAGAATGAGCCCAGGTATTAATCCCCCAGCTCATCCCTTAGGCTTGGCTCCTCTTTATGAAAGGTGGTCCTCTCTGTTGCTGCTTGTTCCTAGTTCTGCTGCTTCCTCCTTCCCCCTTCCCTTCAGGCGTCAACACCATGGCTGTTTCTAGTGATCCCACACTGCATCAAGCCTGCTAGCTTTCCAAAACCCAGTTCAATCCTTTGTAAAGTACTGTTCAGTGAAATTCTCCAATGAAGGTGACTTTTGTTTTCTACTGAGACCTAAATGAATCAAGAAGCAATGATATGACTGAACCCTTGGTCTTACACCGTCCTTGTCCAGAGACAAAGTACCCAGACCTGGTATGAGCCAGAAGGATGACATCAGCAGATGCTAATTCACCACAAGGCAATTATCTCATTCATCCACTGAACCAAATAAACTCTCCCCTCTGCAGGATTGTCAAATTCCTGCCAGATCAAGAAGCAGCCCAATTGAAGAATGGCACTGCAAATATTTCTTGGAGAAAGGGAAAGGAAGGAGACAGATGTATCATGTTCCATCCTCATTAAACAAGTGCCCACCTTGTCTTGCTGTGTACTCGTTGTCTTCGATCAATCTGGCCAATCCAAAGTCAGCAATCTTGCATATCAGTCCATTCCCTACTAGAATATTTGCTGATCGCAGATCTCTGTGGATGTAATTCATGCGCTCAATGTAAGCCATTCCTGCAGCAACCTGTGGAAACCAAGGCAACAGGACACATATGTTACCCATGATCCAGCGTAATTACATGTTGTTAAATGTATGCTGTTAAGTTCTGGGGCCTACCTGTGCTGCCATGTCCACAAGATTTGGTAATTTCAGAGCTCTTCCTTCTCCATCTTTTAAGAAATCAAGTAAACTTCCTATAAGCAAAAAATAAAGTCATTTCAATTTACTTTAAAAGAGATGAGAATTCCCAACAAAGGGATGGTATTTGGCTTTCTTGTGAGAATCAAGTAATTAAGTAATTGATTGGAATGGAGTGATGCCCTCATCAGTGGGGGTGGGAGTGAGGAGTTCATACAAAAAACAGGGTAGAAAAACTGTACTGAAAGGTAGCAGTTTCATCTTTTAAAAATAAGCACTGTTGCATATAAGTGATAAGGGTCTGATAACAAAGATCCACAAGGTACTCACACAACTTAACAAAAGCAAAACAAAAGTCCAGTCAAAAAAAAAAAAAACCCAAAACAAGGCTAAGACCTAAAAAGATACTTCCCAAAAGGATACAAATGCCCAACAGACATATGAAAAAATGCCTAATATCATTAATAATCAGGGGAATGCAAATCAGAACCACAATGAGATACCACTTCACACCAGTAAGAATGACTCATATAAAAAAATGGCAACAACAAATGCTGGTGTGGATGTGGAGAGAAAGGAATACTTTTGCACTGCAGGTGGAAATACAATCTGGTCCAGCCACTATCATTGGATTGGCTTTAAAAAATGTGGTACATATACACCATGGAATACTACGCATCCATCAATGAGGACAAACACATGTCATTTGCAGCAACCTGGATGGAACTAGAAAGATTCCTATTAGCAGAAATAAGTCAAAAAGAAAAAGAGAAGTACAGGATGGTCTCACTTATATGATGGATATAGGGAAAAACAAACAAACAAATAAGAAAAAATGAAAACAACCAATGGGACTGAACCATGGAGCGAGAGAGGAGGAGGGGGAATAAAGCGGGGGAGGTGAAGAGCACAAAAGATCAGGATAGTTAACAAATGTTAGTGAAGTGGGAGAGCCCCAGGGTAAAAAAAACAAAACAAACAAACAAAAAAAAAAACCACACACACATTTACCAGATATCCGAAGAGAACAACAGGCCAAACAACCAACAACTGAACATCAACTTAACCAACCAACAATTTGCAGAAAAATGGGAGAAGGAGTGA
>PVHY01021745.1:0-23415 GCA_004024945.1 Uropsilus gracilis
GGGGGGGGGCATGGAGAAAGGAGGGAGGGAGGGAGGAATAGATGGAGGGAGAGGAGGAGGGATAGCAGAAGGGGAGAGAGGAGACAGAGGGAGGCAAACACACACTATGAAACTAGTGGAAAATTTTTGAGAGCATAATCACAACTTCATTCACACATTCAAAAGATCTTACTTTCCTAGAAAGAAAGAACCATTAACTTGTCTTTCCCATACCAGAGTGGTGGCTGTGGTATGATAGTATCTGAAGAGATGTGAAAATATTTCCCTAAATCATATGCAGTATTATCAACCAATGCTCCTAGAATTTTTTAAAAAATGGTTAATTGCATACAACATAAATTATGTATTCTAATTCCCACATATTTACCAGAAATAAAGTAAGAACATGTGAAAATAAATCTTTACGGGACACACCAGTTAGCAATGAGCACATCTAGTGCTCAGGTCTTGGTTTCTAATACTATTCTCTAATGTAGGAATCAGAGTTTCTCAAAGAAATGTCTGATTATAGTACTGTGGCAGGAATTATACAAGCTAAGATAAGAACATCATGTAATTCTAGAAAGTCAGGAAATGATTTAAAAACATTTATGATAGCATATTAAAAGAACACAGGAGTCAAAAGTTTCCAACTGATAACTGAAACAATCTGAACAATGAAAACAGTACTATTGTATTGGAACCAAAATACACATATTTATGTATATTTTGTATATCCATCTATATTCATTCATTACTGATATGAATGTGGGTGAACAAATAAAGCTCCCATAGAGAATAATTCCAAATAATTAACATAGATACTACACCTTCTAGCAGGTGGAATATAAACCTTGATTCCTTAAATGTGGGTAAACAGTGACCTCCTTTCAAAAAGTATACTATTAAAAGGAGTGGGGGATTAAACACTACATAAATCAGGTGACCAAGATTAACATTAACAATGATAAGTCAGACAGCTGGTTTGTATGTATGTATAAAAACAATCACTATTCACTTTCAACTTGATATGTGAGAAGGCTAAAAAAAAGAAAAATGTGGTGAAGGCATTTCACCTCTGTAACCTTCCTCCCAAAACTCTTAACCCTAGTCTAATCACAAGATCCAACAAATTTCAGTTGAACATTCTGCAAAATATCAGCTCCATATTGTTAAAAGTCACTAAGAACAAGGCAAGTCTGAGGAGTCATCAGTCAACTGTTGCTTAAAAATAACAAAATATAATGTGGTATCCCAATGAGATCTTAGAACAAAAAAAAAATATCATTGGGTAAAACCTAAGGAAATCCAAATAAAGTATGAAGAACTTAATAATAATGCATCAAAATTGGTTCATTAGATATAACATATATGCCATACTAATGTAAGGCAAAAAGAACTGGGGATAGAGTATTTGGGAATTCTCTGATTTTCACAAGTTTTCTGCAAATCTAAATCTAGTTTCTAACATTATAAAACTTAATTTAAAAAATCCTTAGGCCAGGCATGGTGGTGCATGCCTGTAAACAGCAGCCTAGGAAGCCATGGCTGGCATCAGGGATCGCGGTTGGTTAGAGTCCCTCCAGAGGCACATAGCGAGACCTAGTTTCAAAAAAATATATCTGGGCATGGTGGCGCACACCTGTAATCCCAGCTACCTGGGAAGCTGAGGCTGGGGAATGCTTGAGTCTGTGGTATCACGGGCAACGTGAGCCTGTGGCTCCACAGGCAAAAGTAGCGAACCTAGTCTCAAAAAACAAAAAACCTTAGATGGGTCTTCAGAATTTACAGGAATTTCTGAGATGTAATTAAAAAAAAGTAATTATCTACAGTTTATCACCTATTATCCCCAAAATAGATATTCACAAATAGATCTAAAGAAAAGGGTGTATATTACCCACCTTTAGCATTTAGTAATAATCAGTAGTCACTTTCAACTTAAATTTGATTCATGAGCTAAAATTGCACCCTCACACAATGTGTAATTGCCTAGATAGGATTAGTAAATCCAACGGACTTTGTATAAATAACGTATAAATAAATAAATAAATATATGTATAAATAACTTTCAAGTCTCTCATCACTGAAAACTAGTTGGCTTATCATTAACACTTCAAATCTTTAGTTCTACCACCATATTCTAGAAAAACAATTTAACTTAGTTGGTTCAGACAACAGTGACTCTTTATTCAAGTTCATGGCAACAAAACAAAACAGAAGTGTGTCTAATATTTCTAACCAAATTAAAAAATTTTTAAAGGGTATTTGATTCCAACTTCCTTGTTTAGTATGCAAGAAAAGGGCCAAGAGGATTAAAAGGTACTTGATCAAGTTCATCCTGGAGTCTCAAACAGAGCCAGGATTTCCTCTCAGTCACATATTCTAACCAAAGCAGGAAGTAAGGGAAAGATAAGAGATAATTACAATTTTCTTTCCATGCTAGCTTAGAATGCTTTAGTTTCCTCAGGGGTCAACAGATCCAGCTATGTCTATCTATTGCAAATAGCAGCAAATGACTATCCTTTTTCAAATGCCATATCCAGTTCATGTAGATTTTTGTTTCCCATTTAACTATTAATTCTTGTATTGTGCCACTAGTCAATACCCATGATATGAAAGCTGATCTCAAGTAAAGCTCCTATGTGTGCACAATTTAATTTAATATAAACAGAGTAGTGAGTATATTCAATCTTCCTCCTGCTGTCCACAACAGTTTTTCCCTTCTAGAACTGAAATTTACAGAATATACAATTATCTTCTTCTTCTTCTTTTTTTTTTTTTGAGACTAGGTCTCACTATTTTTGCCCATGGAACCACAGGCTCACGTTGCCCGGGGTACTAACGACTCAAGCAATCTCCAGCCTGAGACTGGGCATGGTGGCTCATGCCTGTAAGCTTCAGCCTATGAAGCGGCTGGGGCTAGGGATTAAGGTTTGAGTCCCATGCTAGCTTAGAGGCCTGTAGGAGACCTAGTTCCAAAAAAATACAGCTGGGTGTGGTGGCGCGCGCCTGTAATCCCAACTACCTGGTCTTGCTTTGTTACCCCAGACTGAACTTGAACTGCGTGCGATCCCTAGCCCCAGCCACCTCATAGGCTGAAGCTTACAGACACGAGCCACCAAGCCCAGCACAATTAACTATCTTAAATATGTGATCCCTAAGCATCCATTTCATTCTAGTTGCCAAACATCCTTAATGTTTTTGTTTTTTGGTTTTTTTGAGACTAGGTCTCACTATTTTTGCTCGTGGAACTGCAGGCTCTCATTGCCCGGGGTACCACAGACTCAAGCAATCCCCAGCCTCAGCTTTCCAGGTAGCTAGGATTACAGGCGCGCACCACCACAGGCACCTGAAGCTTACATAGGCTGAAGCTTACAGGCACGAGCCACTGTGCCCAGCCTCTTAATGTTTTTAATTGGTGATGTATTAATCCAAATGTAGAGGGGCTGCCCTCTTTTCAATCATTCCATCACTTAAATATATTTAGTCCCTTCGTCATTCTAATATCTTTCTATGCACATGGCTAGCCAGAGTATTGTGCCAAGCACCTTTCACGTTCTTCTACATATCAGTAGTAGTCTATCACAGAGAAAACCCACACTCCTGCCTGGAACATAACCACAAAGTCAAGCTTATTGTGTGATTTGCCTACGGGACAGACTTTTTCTACAAATACTTCAGACACTGTACACTACACAGGAAGGAATGACCTCATCCCACTGATCCAAGAGCCAACTTTATCAAAAAGCTTTTTGTTGCAAGCTGTGATAACCCAGGAAGCCAGATCTATTTTTACTGTTCTATCAAAGAGAAGGAAAAGAGAAATCACATACTGCCCATTCTTAAAAATCACCATTCTATAGTTTTCTCCTTTCTTTGTCATGGACAAAGTGAACAAAAGAAAAATTTTCAGAATTGTCTGATGCAAAGAAAAAAATTTGTGAAAATTGAAAAAAAAGTTCATTTTCTAGACCAATTACTGAGACCTATATTGGAAATAATCTGAATGAAAAACTAAGGATTCCTCTACAGTTATCACCTCAACATTCACTGAGTACTTATATTCCAGACACTAATCATTTCACATACCTTAATTCAATCAACATTTTTAACAACTCTAGTATGAAGGTATATTTTTACTCCTTTGAAATGAAGACACACACACACACAAAGAGGACACAAGTACACATTAAGTAGCTAGTTAGTAAAGTAGAAAACTATTCTTTTTTTTTTTTTTTTTTTTTGAGACTGGTTCTCCCTATGTTGCCCTGGTAGTCTCAAACCCAAGGACTCCTCAAGTTATTCCTAGCCTCTTCCTCCCAAATGGCTGGGATTATAGGCTTGTGTGACCAAACCCAGTTTAAAGTAGAAAAGTCTTAACTCTTCATTACTACCCAATACTGACCCTCACAACAACTTTTAAAGCAGGTTCTAGGCAGACTAAAAGATAACTTAATATATGTTAAAGTCTAAGGCAATATATAGTCATCCCTTTCCCACTTTCACCTACAATTACCCACTCCCAACTCCCAACCTCTGAAACAGATAAAACCTTGTCAGGACTGAGAAGTAGGGTCAATACTAAGTCAACATTGGGTAGTAGGAACAGAAAAATAAGCAGGCTAGTACAAGCAAATATAAAGACTTCTCTTGCCCCGTGACATTAAATGTTTCAGATGGGGAAAGTTAGCATGTGCATACGCAAAATCAGTGTGGAAGAAAGGGAGCTGCTTAGAAAAGCAAGATCTGACTACTGCTATACTATTTTCCAAGGATCTGAGAAGCACAAAGAAACCTTTCACTTAATAAAGAGACATTTTGTCAGGCTCTCCTAGACATAGGTGAAATAGTCTCAAACTATATGCCCTTGGTCAAAATCATGCCCACCCAGTGTCCCTCCCATTTAGCCAAGGTGGAGATTAGGGGTGAGGGAGGGCAGGGAGCGTGACAAAAAAAGAGGGCACTCTAATCATTAAAAGTCAACTTCAGTTGAAAATTCACTATTTATAAGGGCTGGACACGGTGGCTCGTGCCTGTAAGCTTTAGCCTATGAAGCGGCAGGGGTTAGGGATCGTGGTTTGAGTCCCGCCTGGGGCCCGTAGCCCCAGATCCAAAAAAATAACTGGGTGTGGTGGCACGCGCCTATAATCCCAGCTACCTGGGAAGCTGAGGCTGGGGATTGCTCGAGTCTGTAGTACCCCGGGCAACAAAAGCCTGCGATTCCACGGGCAAAAATAGCGAGACCTAGTCTCAAAAAAAAAAAAAGAAAGAAAATTCACTATTTAGAGTGAAAGATTCTAACATATATCCTGAAGGCTCGTAACCATTTAGCTCCCCTTCACAAGATCACCACTGACCTGACCCCCAAATGTAATCTCTTCCAATATGTCTAGGGAAAAAAAAATAAAACTGCCATTCATTAACACTAACCTATTTAAGATTTTTTTAATTGTAATTCAAGCACTATTTACAATTGCCAAGATACGAAAACAACCCAAATGCCCCAAAACTGACAAATGACTGAAAAAGGATGTGGTATATCTACACAATGGAATATTATTTATCAGTTAAAGAAGACAAACGTGTCATTTGCAGCAACATGGCTGGAGCTAGAAGGAATCATATTAGCAGAAATTAGCCAGAAAGAAAAAGAGAAATATGGGATGGTCTCACTTATATTAGGGGTACAGAGAAAGCAAACAAACAAATGGTCAAGAAAAGTTTAAAACTGTCAACAGAACTGAAGCATAGAGCAAGAAACAGGGAGGAGAGTAAAATTAAGGGAAGGCACAAGAGAAAGATGAACCATGGATGACAAGGTGATAGGAGAACCTTGGGGAAGACAATGATGCAATATATATTATATATACGTGTCTATATATATATATGTGTAATCAATTTAAAAAAATCAATAAAAAATGACATTTGGTTATTTGCAAAAATTTTTTTTAATTCACTTACTATATATGTGAGTACTCAAAGCACATGGGTATGCCTGTTTGGCTCTAGGCAGTTACATCCTTGACACTACCAAGGGAGCTATAATGTTATAATTTGTAAGGCCAAATGCTTAGACAAGAGGTACAACCCTCCAGATCCTTACGCAAGCAGTTCCTTTGCTTAGGTGGTCATTAAGCTTTAAACTGCTTTTAAAGCCAGGCACGGTGGTGCATCCCTATAAGCGACAGCTTATGGAGTCGCAGCAGGGTCTAGGGATGGTTCTAGTCCTGCCCAGGGCAACACAGCAACACCTAGTCCCAAAAAAATAGCTGAGCATGGTGGCGTGCGCCTGTAACCCTAGCTATCTGGGAAGCTGAGGTGGGGATTGCTTGAGTCCATGGTACCCCAGGCAACGTGAGCCTGAGGTTCCATGGACAAAAATAGCGAGACCTAGTCTCAAATAAAAAATAAACTTCTCTTAAACACTCAGAAAATACAAAACAGATCAAGAGTACAGTATTGAGTGAATCTGAGTTTGTGTGTATCATGCATTTTAGAATAATATGGCTGAATGTGGCTGAGGTAAACAAAGGAATCTGAAGCAGACAATGCTATGGAACAAAAGTTAATATCATCTCTTATAATAATCTTTACTCTGTAAAATATACTGAACCAGAACTGAAAAGTTAAAATTGTGTCAGTGGAAGGCCTTAAAAATAATTTAAAATATTTTTTATTCTTACTAAAAGTAAAAAAAGAACAGGATTTTAAAGTTTCAACTCTACCAGTCAATCTCTTCAGCAAAGGTGGTACACATTTAAAGTTTTCAAACTTTAATAAGGATATCCCCTATGAAGATGGTTTAAAATACAGTCCTAGTTCCAGTCCCAGAATCTGACTTGGTAAATCTGGATGGGGGCTCAGTATCTGCATTTCAAAACATCAAAACTACCAAAAAATAAATAAATAAATAAAATGGTTTGATGCAGATAAAAATTATACTTTTCAGAAACAAGTTCACATAGTTTAAGATTTACTCTCAAAAGTCATAGCTTCTTCTCCTCCTACACAAAGCTACAGTTTACTTTTTGCTGCAGGCCTGAGTGGCTGCTGTCGAAATGGGCAAGTTCATGAAACCTGTGAAGGTGGTGCTGGTCTTGGCCGGATGCTACTGTGGATGCAAAGCAGTCATTGTGAAGAACATTGACAAAGGCACCTTGGACCACCCTTACAGTCATGCTCTGGTGGCTGGAATTGACCGCTACCCCCGCAAAGTGACAGCTGCCATGGGCAAGAAGAAAATCACCAAAAGGTCAAAGATCAAGTCTTTTGTGAAAGTTTATAACTACAATCATCTCATGCCCATGAGGTACTCTGTGGATATCCCCTTGGACCAGACTACTGTTAACAAGGATGTCTTCAGAGATCCTGCTCTCAAACACAAGGCCTGAAGAGAGGCCAAGGTCAAGTTCGAGGAGAGGCACAAGACTAGCAAGAACAAATGGTTCTTCCAGAAGCTGTGGTTTTAGATCTGCTTTATTTCTGTCATTAAAAATACCAAAAAAAAAAAAAAAAAAAAAAAAAAAAAAAAAAAAAAAAAAAAAAAAAAAAAAAAAAAAAAAAGCAAGCTACAGTTTAGCCAAAGTATCTACAAGAGGTTTCTTCCTTGCCAAAAATACTGGGTGTTAATCTAAAAACATGCTAATAATACTGTTTTTTTAATCTAAAAACATGTTCAACAATCCTTTTAGACTTCCTCTAAAGCAATTCATTAAAATTTGTTTCTCTTAACTACAGCCCTTTACACCAAGAAAACAAAAGAATGATACGACTGAAAGGCATTTTTTTGCTAAATCAGTTGGTTTATAACCGAAAAGAGCTTTAGAAAACCAGTCTACCACACCAACCATACAACTAGCTTACAGTGTTAATCAATCTGGAATTCATAAGTGGTACAGCTGTAAAGCAATAGCTAATAGCTCAAAGCTTGATCATAATTTTACTTAAAAGGCTGTGCTAAAATAAAGTTTTCATAGGAGCACCCTACAATACAAGCCTATGATTCTTGTAACAAACCAGTAAGAAGATCCTTGATTCCTGAAAGTTTTCAACCAAAGTATCTAAAAGGGCATCAAACTCAGTGAAGAATTCAAAAACAAAACTAAGATAACAATTCCACTTATACTAGAATCAAAAAGAACATTTAGAGATAAATTTAACAAAAGAAGTGTAAAACTTAGATATGAAAAATACAAACACCGCCAGGCATGGTGGCTAGTGCCTGTAAGCTTCAGCCTATGAAGCAGGCTAGGGATCGTGGTTCAAGTCCCACCTGGGGCCCATAGTGAGACCTAGTTCCAAAAAAATAGCTGGGCGTGGTGGCACGTGCCTGTAATCCCAGCTACCTGGGAAGTTGGAGCTGGGGATTGCTTGAGTCTGTGGTACCCCTGGCAACGTGAGCCTGTGGTTCCACGGGCAAAAACAGCGAGATCTAGTCTCAAAAAAGAAAACAAAAGAAAAGAAAAATATAAACACTGAGGATAAAAGAAATTAAAGATCTAACAAGTGGATATCTGAAGTTCAAGAATGACACCGGGCGTGGTGGCACATGCTTGTAGTTCCAGCTTCTCGGAAGGCTGAGGCAGGATGATCGCTTGTGTCCAGGAGTTCTGCTGCAGTGCACTATGCCGATCGGGTGTCCACACTAAGTTTGGCATCAACATGGTGACCTCCCGGGAGCGGGGGACCACCAGGTTGCCTAAGGATGGGTGAACCGGCCCAGGTCGGAAATGGAACAGGTCAGAATGAGAAGACTTAACAATAAGATGGCAATACTTCCCAAAACAATGTAATAGTTAATGCAATCCCTATCAAAATTTCAGGTGGCTTCTCAGCAGTAAATTAATATGTGAATTCAGAAAATGCAGAAAAAGCAAAATAATCTTGAAATAAACACAGCTGGAGAATCATACCTCCTAATTTCAAAAATTACTACACAATGCTCGCTTTGGCAGCACATACACAAAACATACTGCACAAAGCTATAATAATCAAGACAATGTGGTACTAGTACACAGAGCATAAAAATGAGTGGAAGAGAAGTTCAAATAAAAATCTTCTGCATACAGCAGTCCTGTGGATTTTTCTTTTGTACCAACAGTGTTTAGATGCAACAGACTCCAGCAGATACTATTCACAAGCCTCTGACCACCCTCCAACCATTTCTCTGCAGAACCAATCTTCTTTCTAGCAATCTGCAGAACCATCTTCTTTCTAATCATCTTCCTGCAGGACCAGCCAACACCATTTTGGGGGCTTAACTCTTTATTGTCAGTCAACTATGAACTCCCAGATTCATTAGAATTATCCCAGGTCGGGCACGGTAGCTCGTGCCTGTAAGCTTCAGCCTATGAAGCGGCAGGGGTTAGGGATCGTGGTTTGAGTCCCGCCTGGGTCCTGTAGTGAGACCTAGTTCCAAAAAAATACAGCTGGGCGTGGTGGTGCGCACCTGTAATCTCAGCTACCTGGGAAGGGGAAGCTGAGGCTGGGGATTGCTTGAGTCTGTGCTACCCTGGGCAATGAGAGCCTGTGGTTCCATAGGCAAAAATAGCGAGACCTAGTCTAAAAAAAAAAATTATCCCACCAAGGTCATCAACGTACCTCTGAGGGTCTCTTACATTTACCTGCCTTTGGATTTATTTCAAACAAGACCATGTGGCTCTGGAAGGCCTGGCCACTTTTTCCAAGAGTTGGTCAAAGAGAAGAGTGAGGGTGCCAAGTATCTCTAGAGGATGCAAGACCAGCACAGTGGCCATGCTCTCTTTCAGATATCTAGAAGCTGCCACAAAATCAGTGTACAAAACCCTGGATGCCATGTAAGTCACTGTGGTCCTAGATAATAAACAGACCCTCTTGGGTCTGCATGCTCTGGGTTCTGCACACTCAAACCCCAATTTCTCTGACTTTCTAGAAAGTAATTTCCTAGATTAGGAGGTGAAACTCAAGAGGTTTTGAGTCCAGATTGAGATGCCCATAGACTGAGCTAAGTATCTCTTTGAAAGGCTCACCCTCAAGCATGGACAGGAGCCTGTGGAGCACAATTGACTTTAAGGGACCCAACTTCCCCCTGAAGAAGTCAAGGGCTTCTGCATGAGCCTCACCCAGCAACCGCTAGGGAGTTTTTTAATCATTACGAAGGCCTTTCCCAAGTAATGGATCAACTGGAAATAAAGCTTTATGTAGCTCAGGAAAAAAAAAGTATCTTGACATTCATCATCAAGTTTCAACAAAGTTGTCAGGAGAATTTAATGGGGGAAAAACAGTTGTTTTGACAAATGGGGCTGGACAGTTAGATACCACGTGTAAAAAATGAAGTTGAGGCCGGGTACTGTGGCTCATGCCTGTAAGCTTCAGCCTATGAAGTGGCCGGGACTAGGGATTGCAGTTCGAGTCCCACCTGGGGCCTGTAGCAAGACCTAGTTCCAAAAAAATAGCTGGGCATGGTCGCATGCGCCTGTCATCCCAGCTACCTGGGAAGCTGAGGTTGGGGATTGCTTGAGTCTGTGGTACCCCAGGCAAAGAGAGTCTGCAGTTCCAAGGGCAAAAATATAGCGAGACCTAGTCTCCAAAAAAAAAAAAAAAAAAAAAAAAAAAAAATGAAGTTGAACCCACTATTCACATGCCAAATGATCATAATCATCAATGGGAAAAATTCCAGTTGTTCTATGACCTTTAAAAATTTCTGTCAAGCCTGGCGCGGTGGCTCGGGCCTGTAAGCTTCAGCCTATGAAGCAGCAGGGGCTAGGGACCATGGTTCGAGTCCCGTTTGGGGCAACACAGCAAGATCTAGTCCCAAAAAATAGCTGGGTGTGGTGGCGCACACCTGTAATCCCAGCTACCTGGGAAGCTGAGAATGGGAATTGCTTGAGTCTGTGGCCCCCTGGGCAATGTGAGCCTGTGGTTCCATGGGCAAAAACAGCAAGACCTAGTTTCAAAAAAAAAAAAAGAAACAGAAAAGAGAAACTTATCAAGAATACTTTGACCAGAGGGCCGGGCACGGTGGCTCATGCCTGTAAGCTTCAGCCTATGAAGCCGCCAGGGCTAGGGATCGCGGTTCAAGTCCTGCCTGGGGCCCGTAGCGAGACCTAGTTCCAAAAAAGTAGCTGGGTGTAGTGGTGTGCACCTGTAATCCCAGCTACCTGGGAAGCTGAGGTCTGTGGTACCCCGGGCAACGAGAGTCTGCGGTTCCATGGGCAAAAATAGCGAGACCTAGTCTCAAAAAAAAAAAAATACTTTGACCAGTTTCAGCGTTCTCAGAATATAGCTTATGCTATGAAAATGACACTTTTCTACACCTTGATAATCTGTCATATTTCTTTCTCAGTTTGGATTGGTTTTTAACATTTTGTCCTTTGTGCCTGCAATAATTATAAAGTATCTTTCAGATTTCTTAAATATGAAATCTCTTACCAGCATCACTTTTACTGGTACATCTTCATCTTTTTTACTAAACCATTTTCCTCATGTATGTAGATAAGCTCACCTTCACTAAGTCCCTTGGAATATACATGCAGAGTTCTTGGCAGTAGTGTCAATGTTCCCACAGAGAGCTGTTTCTTCTCTAATTCCATGTACGTTCGATTTGAATTTCATTTCCAGTTTATGATTTTTTGGTTACTTGCCACACTTTCAATTTTGTTGGTCAGTTCCCTCTTTTAATTATTCATTACTATAAAATCACATGGGTTTATCACAGAAGACAAAGAGTCCAATACAACAGCATGCTTTGCTGTCTCTGCATGAACTAAGTAACAGATGAGCAATCATCGGTAACCAACAGGCTTTGAAAGAAGTGAGATAACAGGTCACGGATTATGATACATATGGCTATTTACAGAGTAATCTATATATAGAAGAGTTAGCAGTGAATTCTGTATTTTCATGCAATTACATCTAGTATACTGTGTAAAATTTGAAATGTGTTATTAGAATATGGGTACCATTTAACTAAATCATGGTAACTGAAATTTATGCCAATCAGAACCATATAAATCAAAGACTCCCTGTAAATCAAATCACAGAATCTTGCCACTTAGCTCCTTCCAGATAACCTAATCTAACCATAGAATATATGAACCATACATAGTGATGTTTGTGTTTATCACTTCACAGAGTGGCTCTTTTACTGCTGGACAGCTGTAATAATTAGAAAAATAAACCCCAAACTAAGAGGCCAGGCACGGTGGCTCGTGCTTGTAAGCTTCAGCCTATGAAGCAGCCGGGGCTAGGGATCGCGGTTCAAGTTCCGCCTGGGGCCCATAGCGAGATCTAGTTCCAAAAAAATAGCTGGGCGTGGTGGTGTGCACCTGTAATCCCAGCTACATGGGAAGCTGAGGCTGGGGATGGCTTGAGTCTGTAGTACCCTGGGCAACGAGAGCCTGAGGTTCCACAGGCAAAAATAGCGAGACCTAGTCTCAAAAAAAAAAAAAATAAATAAACCCCAAACTAAGAACCAGACAGTTTGATTTCCTATCCTGACTTTTCCTCATTGAGCTAGGTAAATTTGGAGGTGTTATGTAATAACTCCATTACTCAGTTTCCTCATCTATAAAAATAAAATGTTAAGACCTGTAATTCTTTTTAAAAAAGAAAAACAAAAACCCTGCTACATTGGAGTTGCTGTGAGAGTTAAATGACAACTCAGAGAGAGTACTTAGTATTTCTAGCACATAGTAATTGTTTAGTAAGTGATAACCTCCACAATTAATCCGATCACACCATGATGAACTTGAGTGTTTGGATTTTACCCATTCCCATGTGTCTCAGCTCAAACTTTTCTCCTCTCCCCGGACTCTACTTATCAGCCTTAACTGATTTCTAACCTCTCACCCAGAAAAATCAAACTCAACCTCTCTTCCCTTGTCAAACAAGTCACATAAAGCCATTAGGTAGGACAGAACGAAGTCTATAGCCCTTCTTTTGGGGTGGTGAGGATGTCATAGGAACACAGAGCTGGATGTCAAAGACAAAGCAAGGTAAAGCTTCAATTCATGTGAACGCAGTGGCCTGGTCCAATTTATTTAATTTATAAGGGATGAGAAGACAGCTACCATTTTAAAAAAGGAAATTAATTTCACAAACTGGGGAAGTATATTTAATAGTCCAAGAGGAGCAAACTAAGTTTAAAAAAGGAAACAAAGGCCGGGCACGGTGGTTCGTGCTTGTAAGCTTCAGCCTATGAAGCGGCAGGGGCTAGGGATCGCGGTTCGAGTCCCACCTGGGGCCTGTAGCAAGACCTAGTTCCAAAAAAAATAGCTGGGCGTGGTGGTGCGCGCCTGTAATCCCAGCTACCTGGGAAGCTGAGGCTGGGGATTGCTTGAGTCTGTGGTACCCTGGGCAACGAGAGCCTGCGGTTCCACGGGCAAAAATAGCAAGACCTAGTCTCAAAAAAAACAAACAAACAAACAAAAAAAAAAAAAAGGAAACAAAGTAAGTAGAATTATTATATTAATGTATAACCCGGATTCCTTGCAAATAGGTTGTTGTTTGTTTCAATGTCTATTCATTTTGTTACTATTAAAATAAAATTTCAGAGCCAAGCACGGTAGCTCGTGCCTGTAAGCTTCAGCCTATAAAGTGGCAGGGGCTAGGGATCGCGGTTCGAGTCCTGCTTGGGGCAACACAGCGAGACCTAGTTCCAAAAAATAGCTGGGCGTGGTGGCATGCACCTGTAATCCCAGCTACCTGGGAAGCTGAGGCTGGGAATTGCTTGAGTCCATGATACCCTGAGCAACGTGAGCCTGTAGTTCCATGGGCAAAAATAGTGAGACCTAGTCTCAAAAAAAATAAAATAAAATTTCATTTGGAATGGCAATCTTTCTTGAACTCAGCAAAATGAAACTTGAGGTTTAATGATCAGTTATATAAGTATTAGGTATTTGAAAAAACACAGGTTGTTCAAAATACCACTGGTTTCCTCCACACCCCTCAAGAAACAACCAGAAAGTACAAAAGAAAAGAATAAAGGGGAAAAAGACAAGAGCCAAGAACTTGAAACTGTAACCTGAATATGCTACACTGACACTCTCCCATTACACTAAGATAAGAAAGTCAGACAATAGGGCAAGCGATCACCTTCCCTGTATTACAATCTCATACACTTGCTTTCCATGCTGCCTTCTAGCCACACCTATAGGGTTCAAGTGGCATCATATTTGGCAACATGGGAGTACTGAAGAACCTAGTAAAAGTCTGAAAGAAATTACCACAAGGCTACATGACACTATACAACAGACACTTTCATTCCCAGATAAATCTAGATGTGAATCTTTTTATTGGTGGTACAACCCTGGGCCTGAATCTGGCCTCTGTCACAACCAATTTTATAGATATGGAAAATGTCCAATTAGAACTAGTTTAAGTACTGAAAGACTATATGAAACATCCAACTCATTTTTAATATCTAATTTTATAAATCACAACAGTTGAGAAGAAATACAAAAGAAAAAAATGATTTTGAGACAAAAGCACTCAAATCACAGACATGTAAGGAGCTTAGGGGTAAAACCTACACACTACAAGTGTGAGGATATGATTTCTATAGTACAGTCTCATTTTTGCTGTATAAAATGACAACTCAAGTCACTGGGAAAGATTATATTTGGGATATATCACTTGTGAAGTATGAATTCCTTTTATGCTGACTTCTACTATATAGCTACAACATTTTATTTGCTAAAACATATTCAGCTTAAGCATAAGAGATTCTCAAGTAATTCCTACTGGGAGTACTTAAAAATAGGACTGGGAAATTTGAGGACAAAAAGAGACAGAAGACAGATAACATAAGTTAGATTTGTAATGCAATCTTAGAAAAGACAGGTGGCTGTGGAATTGCACTTATGCAAGAACACAAGGTAAATAAATAGGACTGGCAATTCAGATAAGTATTATTACCTTCTTGTGAAGGTGAAATCAGGATGAGTCATAACCTTCATACATGGTGTTAGGTGGGAAAGTTGAGAAATTATGTCAGAACACATGTAGATCACTCAGTAGCCAGTCTAATTTATATTTTATGCATGTCTAGAATCCAAACTGCAATTGTATATGTATTACCTTATTAAATCGATCCAGGACAGAACATGGTGGCTAAGAAACAACAAGTTTTTAAAGCAATTTAATTAAATATTCGACCATAGAGGTAAGATCATACAGAAGTCTTTGTGTACATATGTGCAATAAAACACTAAAAATTTAAATGCAAGCACACAAAGTATTAAACTTAACTGAAGGTACAAAATTATGAATTTAAGACATCAGAGTTCTTTATGGTCGAAGTAGTTTGAATAAAAAGAAACTACAAAAACTGCACACCTGTTAGAACAACAGTGACAGAACCAAATGCCAGTGAGGATACAAAGAAACTGGATCTTTCATATACTGCTGATGGATTAGTAATGGTATAGTCACATCAGAAAATATACTTGCTATGTCTTTAAAAATGAAAAATACACTTATCATATGATTCAACAATTGTACTCTTAACTTATCCCAAAGGAAAGAAAACGTATGTCCATTCAAAAAGCTCATTAAAAAAAAAACTTATACAGAAATATAGCAATTTTATTCATAACTAAAAAAACAGAGCCAATCAAAATGACATATAAAGTCAAAAAGAATAGTGTAAAGATAATACAATAAATCCACACAATGTAATATTACTTGCTATTAAAAAAAAAAAAAACAACTGGCCGGGCATAGTGGCTCATGCCTGTAAGCTTCAGTCTCTGAAGTGGCCGGGGCTGGGGATCGCGGTTCGAGTCCCGCTCTGGGCAACACAGCAAGACCTAGTCCCAAAAAATAGCTGGGCGTGGTGGCACGTGCCTGTAATTCCAGCTACCTGGGAAGCTGAGGCTGGGGACTGCTTGAGTCCGTGGTATCCCGGGCAACGAAAGCCTGCAATTCCATGGGCAAAAATATCAAGACCTAGTCTCAAAAAAAAAAAAGCAATCTATTACAAGGTACACAGATTCCTAATCTCTAAGGATTAATAACACATAATTCCAACTTTATGTCACTGTTATAATGACAAAACTATAAAGACAAAGAATAAACAAGTGGCTTACCAGACAGCGGCTGGTCAGAAAGGAGTTTGCAAAAACTACATAAATGAAAGTTAAAAAAAGAATAAAAATTTAAATAAGGTCTATAGTCTAACTGTAATATTCCAATGTCAATTTCTTGATTTTGACATTATACTACAACTATCTGATATTTTATTACTGGGGGAAGCAACAAGGTGATAGGTTAAAAAAACACTACTATTTTCAATGAATTCATAAAATTTCCAAATAAAATAAGGACTTTTAAGGGTTTACTCTCAAGTTCCATTGAGATGCATTATATGATGGCTAAAAGCATGAAGTACCTACCAATTCCTTTTATTGATCTCTCTAAAGCTTAGTTTCCTCATCTATAAAAAGGATAACTATTAAAACTAAAGTCTTCAATCACAAATTTTCCTATCCAGATGGTTCTCCTGAATACATGACTCCTGTGCTAACGGATGAAATAACTCATGAAAGTTTAAAAGGTTCAGAAATAAAGTAAAACATTTGAAATCTGACTATGCAAAAATAATTTTTAATTCATTAAAAAATGCCATAAATCAAGATAAAAATGAATCAAATATTTATATTATAAATAATACCACAGAGGCAGGGCATGGTGGCGCATGTCTGTAAGCGGCAGCCTAGGAAGCCAGGGCCAGGGTTCATGGTTCGAGTCCTGCCGGGGGTACATAGGGAGACCTAGTCCCCCAAAAAAATAGCTGGGCATGGTGGCGCATGCCTGTAGCTACCTGGGAGGCTGAGGCTGGGGATTGCTTGAGTCCACAGTACCCTGGGCAACATGAGCCTGTGGTTCCCCAGGCAACATAGCGAGACCTGACCTAGTCTCAAAAAAAATAAACAAATAAATAATTCCACAAAACTAATTTTATATTATACTATGAACACTTATCATAAACTTTTATAATAAACAAAAAATATATATCAAGAACCCAAGAGAAAAATAAGTTTAGAACCCAAATTCTTCATAGAAATTATTAATAGAACTTGAGCCCCGCCTGCCAGCAGGCAGCCATCCGGCTGTCTGCAGCCCAGATCCCTGGCCCTCAGGGCTCCCTTGCCAGCAGGGAGCAAGAGGGGTCAGGCTTCTTGGGTGAGTCACACCATCTGGATGAATCCAGGAGGGGGGGTGGGGTGGGGGAACAGCCCTCACCTGCCAGTAGGTGGCTGCTACACTGGGCAGCCACCTGCAGCTCAGCTCGGCAGTGCCATGTTGCCCCCGCCCCTAACCCAGGAATATGGGAAGGCACACAGCTGGCCTGCCGGGCTGTCCCCAAGCTGGGAGCATCCAGTGCACAGGCGGGGATGGGATTAGAGAAGATGGCCTGCAGCAAGAAAATATGGCCAGATCATAAATGAATACAAGCTGGCCACCCAACGCAAACTGAAGACTGAAAATCAAACAGCAAGGTTTGCCTGGATCCAACAACACAATTGCTCACCCAGAGAAAAGACACTACCGTAGGAAAGAGACTAATGGACTTAGCACAACTAATAAACAACAGAGTGGGGTTTGAGAGAATGGAAGGGGCACCAGAGGGAGAGAGGGAGGGGAAAAAAAAAAGAACACAGAAGTTGTGACCTAAAGAACAACAACAACAACAAAAATTATTAATATACAGCACAGTGGCTCGTGCCTTTAACCTCAGCCTAAGAAGGGACCCGCCCGAGACCAGGAATCGCTTGAGTTCGCGGGTTCAAGACCCATCCGAGGCAACATAGCGAGACCTAGTCTCAAAAAAGAGTCGGGCATAGGTTGGGCATGGTGGCACATGCCTGTAAGCAGCAGTCTAGGAAGCCGCGGCCAGGGCCAGAGATCGTGGTTTGAGTCCTGCCGGGGGCACAGAGTGAGACCTAGTCCCCCAAAAAATAGCTGGGCGTGGTGGTGCGCACCTGTAATCCCAGCTACCTGGGAAGCTGAGGCTAGGGATTGCTTGAGTCCATGGTACCACGGGCAACGTGAGCCTGAGGATCCACAGGCAAAAATAGTGAGACCTACCTAGTCTAAAAAAATATATATATATTAATATATTTATGAAAAGGTATTCATCCTCTAGTGTTACCGAAAAAAAAAAAAAGATTTTTCTATTTTTCACTCACCAGGAAAAATGGTTTCAGTCTTTGTTTAATATTCCTGTACTGCTTAAATTTTTTAGGATTGTTTGTATTAATTTATCATAAGCTTTTAAAAACACCCACCATGTGTCACATTTTAGAAACAGTTTTGAAATTGGTTTTATAAAAGTTAGAAATCTTGACATTAACATTTCTTAAGATTTTTTTAAAGTGGGTTTCATAAATTCACTTCAATAAATCTCTGTATTTTCCCTACAAGTAAAAAAATAGTTGTTATAAGATCTACAAATCACGTATTTGGTTTTCTCAATGATATAAAATTAAAAGGGATGACATCTTTGACTTCTCTTTAATCCTTCACACTAAACAATAACATAGGTGGTACAAACATAACACAGTACAAAAGACTGACAAACATGGAGAGAAAGGAATGGAGGGAAGAGGAGAGGAAAAACAAAAAGATCTTAGGGCTTCTTGGCCTTTTGGCTAAGATCAAGTGAAAGACAAAAATTAAATTAACTATAGGTTCACCTCTGGAAAGCACTAGATTTTAAAACATTATACTAACATTTCTGCAAATGAATCAATATACAACCAGTCTCCAGTTTCTTCATAGAGTTGTAAGACTATTAAAGTGATTTCCACTAAAAAAATTTCTTAGATGTAAATGATAAAATTAAGTTCTCATTCACATTCATGTGACTATTGCTTTGGGGAGAGTAGAAAATTAAGGGATGGAACACAGTCAACACTGACAGCTTTGCGGAGTCTACCAATCTAGACATTCATCAATTATTAAACCATGAAGAACCATTCAGTTCAAGTATCTTGTTCATTCAACAAATACAAACCACACCAGACTCTGGGCTAGGATTCATTACTCTCAGTATATCCTATTACATTAAATTATATTAATCTAGACTGAGTCTCTTAGGTCAAATTTCCCTTTTCAATTTGTATCTCAACAAATTCAAAATTTTCATGTAAATTACAAATCTAGACTCACATGTGCCAAGAACCCAGCTGCAGGTCTCTCCTTTTGGCAGTAGCACAAGAGCAGAGCATGAACTGCAGCAATCAGTCACAGCAGGACAGGCATTTAATTTAGGAAGTATCTAGGGCCCAGGACGGTGGCTCGTGCCTGTAAGCTTCAGTCTATGAAGAGCCAGGGCTAGGGATCACGGTTCGAGTCCCGCCTGGGGCCCATAGCGAGACCTAGTTCCAAAAAATAGCTGGGCGTGGTAGTGCGCGCCTGTAATCCCAGCTACCTGGGAAGCTGAAGCTGAGAATTGCTTGAGTCTGTGCTACCCCAGGCAACGAGAGCCTGCGGTTCCACGGGCAAAAATAGCAAGACCTAGTCTCTAAACAAAACAAAACAAAAAAATAGTCAAAAAGTGGGCCGGGCATGGTGGCTCATCCCTGTAAGCTTCAGCCTATGAAGCGGCTGGGGCTAGGGATCGCGGTTCGAGTCCCGCCTGGGGCCCATAGCGAGACCTAGTTCCAAAAAAATAGCTGGGTGTGGTGGCACGTGCCTGTAATCCCAGCTACCTGGGAAGCTGAGGCTGGAGATCGCTTGAGTCCATGGTACCCCGGGCAACATGAGCCTGCAGTTCCACAGGCAAAAAGAGCCAGACCTAGTATAAATAAATAAATAAACAAGCAAACAAACAAACAAATAAATAAAATAAAATAAAAGACCTTCCAAGGACAGGCATGGTAGTGCATACCTGTAAGCGGCAGCCTAGGAAGCCACGGTCGGAGTAAGGGATCGTGGTTTGAGTCCTGCCGGGGGCACGTACCGAGACCTAGTTCCAAAAATATATAGCTGGGCTTCGTGGCATGCACTTGTAATCCCAGCTACCTGGGAAGCTGAGGCTGGGGATTGCTTGAGTCTGTGGTACAACGGGTAATGTGGCTCCACAGGTAAAAATAGCGAGACCTAGTCTCAAAAAAAAAAAAAGACCTTCCAGACAATATGAAGCTTCTCTAAAATTTGGGATCCACTTCCATACACTGGTGGACAACTCAAGCTACAAGATGTGCAGACTGGCAGAGCAGAAAATAGAGCTTGCAACACTGGTTAATTTCTTATAAAGACTATGAAAATTGGTTAACTTGGATATTTTTCTCCTTTTATCTAAAATGAATATTTTAAACAGCTTTACTTATTTTGCAAAGGAAATAGGAAACAAACATAACTATTAATAAGTATTTGGCAATTATCAATATCATATCTCAATTTTGCGTCTAATGACTATATTAATTTGAAATAATAGCCTCTTAAATTATGACATGTTTCAAGAAACAAACAACTCCAATTATTGTATACAACTTCTATTATCTATGCTCATTTGTAAATTCATTTCATAATTACTGGTTTTGATTTGACTTACATTACAAATCAAAGAAAAATATTATACAAACTGGTAAAAAGCAAAATTAACAAATTTTAATTTGATTTGGTACAATAACCTGGATAGTTAATACTAACATTCCCAAGCTATCAAAACTAAATTTCCTAATCTAAAACTTGGAAATATATTACACAGTACTGAGAAAATGTACTATGGAAAAAGACTTACGTCATTCTGGTTTATGTTCTGCAAATTCCAGCAGAAAACTAATGATAGGGTTAACTGAGACAAACGCTGCTAGTATCTCCTATTTCTTCCAAGAAAAAACAAGAAAGCCATTATTATCTCTGATTTTCTTCTGAAAAGTATAATGACCCCTCTTACAGTATTACGGAAAATATGAACAAGAATTTGAGTCAAGACAGCATTTGTGAAGTCATGGATACTTTCACTTTTGAACTTTAAAAATCTAAAGTTCACCTACCCAAATACTCAGATTTTCTGAAATTTATGAATAGATTTATGGTTTATTTAATTAAAAAAGTGACTTACTTTTTATTTACTTAAATTTTACTTAGTAAAAAAGTAATGTCTAAACACAGAGGTTCTAGGCTGGAGAGGGGGGATTAGTAGTAGGTCTGCCTTCCAGGCCCAATCCTAGTCCCAGTTGGGTCCAAGGAGTTCAAAGCCCCCATCCCCATTTCTGTCTGCCCCACTCTTCCCCCTCCCCCACCCTGACCCTCCCCCACCATGTGGGCTCAGGGGAGGGCTCCAGCACACCTCCCCTGCAGCCTAGACTGCTGGCAGGTGTATAGGTTGGGTGAGTCCTGTGCCATTGGGTCTAGGGTCTGGGATACTGGGGTGTAGGGATCTCGGGCTGGGGGACCTGGTATCCTTCCTTATGTGGGGGGAGGGACTGGGGACCATGCAGAACGCCCCAGGGAGGCTGAGCTGGGAGAGGGGATTAGTAGGCCCTGCCCTCCAGGCCTGGCCCTGATCCAAGCCAGGCTGGATGTAGGAGCCAAGGTCCCCTCAATAGGCCTGAACCTTGTTGAGCCCCGCAGCAGGGGCTAGGTTAAGATCTCAGAGTCTAGGGGTCTGTGGGCTGGAGGCCTTGGCCTCCACCCTTTCAGTGTCCAGGTGTGGGGGCAGGGCACCCAGGGGGTCCTGACTATAGAGAGGGGATTAGCAAACTCTACCTTCCAAACCCAGCCCCCAGTCTAGTAGGGCTGGAGTTGGAGTTGAGGTCCTTTCAGAGGGCTCAGGCCCTTGGAGAACGAGCACACGCACACACACACACACGCACGGCCTAGGCCACTGGTGGAGGTGGGGGGCTATGATGAGTCCTATGTCACTGGGAACTCAGGGTTTCAGGGCCTTGAGTTCAGGGGTCTGAGACTGGGGAAGTTGGCCTCTGCCTCCACATGGGCAGGGCATCTCTGCTGGGGCATGGGGGAATGGGAAGGTATCCCCCTCTGGTTTACTCCAACTTCAATGAGAACTGCACTAGGAATGAAAAAAACAGTCTCTCCAGCTGCAGATATAATGGAGAGGGAAGGAAGTAATAACCACCCTGGATACACTTACCACCTGGGTAGGACAAGCAGCATGCTGGAAAACACTGACAAGAAGGTGAGACCAGTGATTGAGATAACCTGTCACAGATTTCTTCCTGTATTGTCTTCAGGGCTGGGGAATCAAACCCCTGGTCCACAGTTTTGTGCAACATGAATGAGGCTCCCTCCTTTACCAATCAACAGGGGAGGAAAACCACAGAGCTGTGGCTATGATCCCATGGCAGAACTGCTAACATAAGAGAGAGAAGAGCTGGACCAACCACCTGGGGAGATCTGTCCCAGAAGGGAATGTCTCCACTGCCAGAGGCTGGGAGTTGGTCTCCCAAACCAAGATATCAGAACTATAGGGTCCTGCTCAGGGCAACACAGCGAGACCTAGTCCCAAAAAACAGCTGGGTGTGGTGGCGTGCACCTGTAATCCCAGCTATCTGGGAAGCTGAAGCTGGGGATTGCTTGAGTCCATAGTACCCCGGGCAACATGAGCCTGCGGTTCCATGGGCAAAAATAGCGAGACCTAGTCGAAATTAAAAAAAAAAAAAACTATAGGGCACACAAACAGCACCTCGTGACAGACACCAGAGAGGATACTGGAGAAGCACAGCACACACTTGCCCTATAAGTTCCTGACATGCTCGGCCTAACTATCCGTTTCAGTTACCCCTTGAGATACAAACAACCTTGTCTGTTGCTATCCAGGAGTGCAAAGGAAAAAAGGACACCATTCCAGAAAAAAAAAAGACCAGTGGGCCAAACATGGACCAACAACTTGTAGCACAAAGAGTTTGAGTGACTGGAAGGGGGAAGAGGGAAGAGAGTGGTGAGGAGAGGGGTACTATATAAAAGGGAGGGCCAAACCTAAGGGGAATGACAACCATACAAACGTGACCAAAATTGTACAAAAATTACAAAATAAAAATTTGATGGCCGGGCATGGTGGCGCATGCCTGTAAACGGCAGCCTAAGAAGCTGCGGCCAGGGCCAGGGATCACAGTTTGAGTCCCGCCGGGGGCATGTAGCGAGACCTAGTTCCAAAAAAATAGCTGGACGTGGTGTCACGCGCCTGTAATCCCAGCTACCTGGGAAGCTGAGGCTGGGGATTACTTGAGTCTGTGGTACCCCAGGCAACATGAGTCTGCGGTTCCACAGGCAAAAATAGAGAGACCTAGTCTCAAAAAAAAATAAAATAAAATAAAAATTTGGGCCGGGCACGGTGGCTCATGCTTGTAAGGTTCAGCCTATGAAGCGGCAGGGGCTAGGGATCACGGTTCGAGTCCTGCTTGGGGCCCGTAGCGAGACCTAGTTCCAAAAAAACAGCTGGGCGTGGTGGCGCGCGCCTGTCATCCCAGCTACCTGGGAAGC
>PVHY01021746.1:0-23435 GCA_004024945.1 Uropsilus gracilis
GCGATCCCTGGCCCCGGCCGCTTCATAGGCTGAAGCTTACAAGCACGAGCCACCGTGCCCGGCCTGTCAAATAGTTTTTGAAGTGTTTTTTCATTCTTCCTTTGAACCTCTCACATTTCCTCTTTAGATTCTTTTTACATTTGAATCTTCAAGAATACTGATTTGTTCCTTCAGTTTGTGACTTTTTCCAGATTTTTTAAATTCTTCAGTATCTTTTTGTTCTTTCAGTTTGTGACTTTTTCCAGATTTTAAAATTCTTCAGTGTCTTTTAACATAAAGGTCCTTTATTTTCTTTTTTAAAGATACATTTTGAACCCTTAAATCTTTCATTCTTCTAATTTTGGCAATTCTGAATTTTTATGTCATGTCAAGATAATTCTTCTGTGTCCATGTTGTTGCTTTCTGTAGGCTGGTTATCTTTCTATAGAGTATTGTCTCCCAGAGCATACATTTGATTATTATGATTTTCTTCCTTCCCATAGTTTGCTTTTGGGTTTGTTTTACACATGATACCCCTGTACATGGGCATGATTTCTTAGAGGTCTTTCCGGGTTGTGGATATACCTGTCTAGTACCTGGGTTGCTGATGGCTGTTGTGCAAGGGTAATGGTACAGGTCCATGCCACTCCCCTCTCAGCTCTTGTCAGCAACACCCCTGCTGATGGCAGGCAAGTTTTTAGTTGCACCTATCTGGTTGTTTTGGGCTATTAGAACTGGTGAGTGGAGAGTACCACTGTTTTCACGTTGGCTTGTGACTGCCATGTGGTTGATGCTGGTGGATAAGGTTTCCATGTTCTCCTACAATGCTTTGGGGAACGCTGTGGCAGGTGCAGCATGAGTGTAGTTTTCCTGTAGCTCCCGCTTGGGCTTTCTTCTACTGTGTTAAATGCTGATGTGAGCTTTGATTTGTCCCAGAATCTCCTGTCTATCCAACCACCACCATGTAGAGTAGGGTCCGTAGGGTCCAAGGCTTCAGCCTGAGGTAGTCTGCAGTCCTGTGTGGTGCACTGCCTTGATAGGCACAGATGGGGATCATTCTGCTGTGAGGTGCCTGCTGGCTGTGTGGAGTGTGCTTCCGTGTTTAACTCTAAGTTGTACAGCTGTCAGGCTAAATGGGCTGCTCTCCTCAGGATCTGTGATCTTTTTTGAAGTTGTGGCTTCAGAAGAGGCACAAAAGAGAAAAAAGAAAAGACAATGAAGAAATGAAGAAGGAAGGGGAACGGGTAAAATTTAAAAGACAGGAGGTGGGAGATGGAAGGAATAATGGGAGTTGTTTCTGTTGCTTTCCCAGTTGCTATTTTTGGTATGCACCCAGCTTAACTTGGACCCTTTGGAGGTTGCTGTGTGGAGGATGTTCTCTCCCTGAGGTCGTTGTGCATTCCCCAGCTGAACTGTCCCATGTCCCACTGTCCTGGACCTTCCAAGAGGTTGCAGTGTCAGGGATACTCCTCCCAGGCTGGGTGATATGCACTTCCCAGCTGCATTTTTCAGGACTCTTCCAGTGGTGACTGTATGGAGGGGTTCACTGCTTAGAGGACCAGCTGGAAGCACAGGTCACACAGGTCCCAGAACGCCTCACCTGTGGGTAGCAAAAGTGGTGGTGGTGGCAGCAAAGGTGAATGGTTTCAATTGTCTGAGTCCACCCAAGGTGTCCTCAGTACCCAAGGTGTCCCCAGTTGAGTCTGGGTCAGCAGCAGTGATGATGATGGCTGCAGTCTCAACTAACTGTGAGGACCTCCTCGGGCCAAGGTGGCTGCTGAACAGTCCTATGTCTGGGAGTGTTGATTTTCTTCTCTTGTTCTTGGTGTTCCTGGAGATGCTCTTGTGTCTGGTTTTAAGAGTCTTTGTGCTTCCAAGAGTTTGTATTAGTCCCTTTCTTTTGTCAAGTTATTTTTAGGAGACCAATTGATTTGTTTCCCTGTTCCAACATGTTGTGGGGACATAAATGGTAAATCTTACTCCTTTTAAATAGATTCAGCTCTGCCTGCCAGATCTTTAGTAATTTGTCACTTGGTTAACTGAAATTTATTGTCTCTTCAAAGGGCAGTGTGCAAATGGCAATGTGTTGGCAACTGGCAATTTAGGTGCAATACTTTGAGTTGTTAACATGCTCAAAATCATTTCCCTAGTATCTTTATACTTAACAGTAGTTTGTTGATAAAATTTATTTTGTTTTTGTGTTCTTTCCATGAGAGTTTGAGAGCTATTTTTCTTCTATCTTCAATAACTGGATAATGCTGTAGAGAAGTTTGAGAATAAACTGATATATTTCTAATCCCTTAAAAGAATATTGATGTTTTTTACTTAAATGATAAATCTTTGAATTTAAACAACTTTAGTAGGGTATGTTTTGTAGTGGTTATTATGTATTTTGTTCTGAAACAATGGTTGACTTCTTCAACTATAGCATGAAGTTATATTTATGAGGAGGTTTCTTGAATTGTGTCTTTATATCTTTATTCCATTCCATTTTCTGGCTTGGAAGAGGGAATCCAATTACGTGTATGTTGGATCTTTTTATATGTTGGATTTGTACATTGTGTTTTGTATGTTGGATCTTTTTTACGTTTTCCTCTTTTGACTCTGCTTGCTTTTCTCACCATCTGCTCTGTCCCTTATTGAGTTTTCAGTATTGTCTCTCATGTCCTACTTTTAATTTTGTCTTTATTCCTATAATGGTGAGGGATTTTCTTCGGTTTCTCTTTTAAGCTCTGCCCATTTATTTGTTCTCTTTCTGTTATTGTCATCTCTCCCATTGGACTCTATGGCTTCTTTTCATTTCATCAAAGTACTTATTTCATTGTTTTTAAATTATTGATACAGCTTTTAATCTGTTTACTAAAAGCATTTCTAGTAAACTTCCCCCATTTCTCTATCTTTTTCCCTGTGGGTCTAAATACATCCTGTGCTAGTTCCTGTAGAGTTTCTGCTGATTCCTTTAAAGTTTCTGCTGGGTTGGCTATTTGTAATAGGTTCTTTGTTGTAAACTGAATAATATACTGGTTTAGGAGAAATTTTCTTAATGGTTTAGTATGTTGTATTTGCGTTTCACTGGCTTTTCTCTTAGTGAAGGTAGTAAAGGTGACTAGTGAAGGTAAACTGCTTATCATACAACTGCCCCACAGATCTCTGTGTGATTCCTACTTCAACTTTGTTATATCTTTTGCTTCTTGGTTGTCGGATTCAGTCTAGGTACAAATCCTGTTTCACTGCTACCTCCGAATGTTGCAAGCAAAAGATTTTGATTTCCTGCGTTAGTGTGCTCCTCTCTTTGGCGAATTACACTTCACTGAATTTTAAGTTGTAACTATAGAAATCCTCTCTTACTTGGTTACTATGTCCTTGTTTATTTATCACTTCTATGGCAGACTATTTTGTAGTTTGACACTTGAGATGACTCCTCAGAGATGTATTTCTTTTTGTTTTCGTTATTATTGTTCTCATAGGGAAGTAGAACATTTCAAAGTGACCATATCTGCCTGCATTATTCCCAAAAAAAATGTCAAAAAGTGACCCAACTGATCACTGGAGGGTGTCACAAGTCTCCTTGTGAATTAACCCTTTATTATCTTTATTTGTAAAGTTTTTCTGTTCTGATCAAAATATTTTTTTCCTCTTAGTAGCCCCCAGTTTTGACTAGTGAGAACCCCTTCACACTGGGTGGAGTATACTTTTGCTAAGTCCTGTTTTGTCAGCAAGCACTTTCTTCTCTTTGATTCATGATAAATTGAACTCTTTTTCACTTTCCCTGCTTCCCTTTTTTAAAAATCAGTTATTTCCCTAAGGATCATTGGCTCCTTTAATTTAGAACCCACGATCTAATTGCCTCTGAGCTACTACCTTTGGACTCTTCCTATGGGTAGTCTGTAGAGTGGGACAATCATGTCTTCAAAATGGCATTTCCAAATAGAATCTAATCATATAGCTTTTTGTTACTTTCTTAGATTTTGTAGCAGTTCCTTAAATAACACCATCTCATTCAGCATTGTTATCATAACATTGGTGAGTAATCAAACAGTTCCAGCTGATGTTGAACAAAACAGTATTATTCAAGAACCTGCTTTTATCAGTTTCCAAGAACCTCTCAAAGACGTTACATGAGGACTTACTATATATTTGTCTGTCTTTTCTCTTCCAACTGAAAACCATGTTTCCTAAAGACATTGATGTGGCTACTTTTTTTCATCCATGTTATACAAAAAAAATTTCAGAACAATGATTCAGAACCCTAACTCCACTTGTCATAAATTAACCCCCAATTTTATCTTCAGATTAGACTCTAAAGTGGGAATGTGCTCTGAAGTCATTTGATGTGACTTTTTTCTGTGGTATTGATCCTAACATTTTCTTTTTCCTAAGTTACATTGATATATTTCCAAAATAAAGATATATGGTGGGCACTAGTGGCGCGTGCCTGTAAGCTTCAGCTTATGAAGCGGCCGGGGCCAGGGAACGCAGTTCGAGTCCCGCCTGGGGCCCATAGCGAGACCTAGTTCCAAAGATTAGCTGGACGTGGTGGCGCACGCCTGTAATCCCAGCTACCTGGGAAGCTGAGGCTGGGGATTGCTTGAATCTGTGGTACCTGGGCAACGAGCGCCTGCGGTTCCACGGGCAAAAATAGCGAGACCTAGTCTCAAAAAAAAAAAAAAAGATATATTGTGAGGAGAATCCAGCTCATCTCTGTTGCACAAATACTGGTTTCCCATTTTCTTATCCCTTTGCTTTCTAAGGTAAACTTTTAGTAGTTTTTGTTTATCTTCCCAGTATTAGGATTGTTTGGTTAAATTTGTTTTTAATTCTAGGATTTTTTTTTTATTTAGCTTTTTTAAACTTGTAAAAAAATTTTTGGTTCATAAATCTAAGTTAGCTGGGCACAGTGGTGCATGCCTTTAATCGCAACCTATGGAACAAGGTTAAGACTGGGAATCACTTGAATCCTCGGGTTTGAGACCCTCCCAGGACAACATAGCGAGACCTAGTCTCAAAAAAATTAGCTGGGCATGGTGGCACACGCCTGTAGTCCTGGCTACCTAGGAAGCTGAGGCTGGGGATTATTTGAGTCCATGGTACCCCAGGCAATGTGAGCCTGCGAACGCCCACAGGCAAAAATAGCAAGATCTAGTCTCAAAAAAAAAAAAATAGTCTGTTATATCAAAATATGGATTTATGAGTCTCCTCATCCTCTGCCAAGTTACCTTCTGTCCTTGGTAGATCCTCATTGTATTGACCCCTAATTTGCCCTCTCAGAGTTCGTTTTGTGAGAAAAAGTATATATACAGGTAAACAAATAACTTTTTTTTTCCCCACTCCTTTTTTACAGAAAATGAAGCATATTATATTTGCATATACAGCTTCATAACTTACATTTTTCTTTCAACAATATTCTGAAGATGACTCCATATATCAGTACACTGAGATCTTTCTTGCCGGCTTTGTGGGGAGCCGGCCTACATTATAACCAGCACATGGATAGACATTTTGGCATGTGCTGTTGCATGTTTATAATGAGGTTACCGCCAAGATGGGCTTTTGGGTGGAAGTTCTAAATCAATATAAAAAGGCAATAATAGTTTATACCTCAGAGATCATTATGAGGATTAACTGTATTGATAGGTGTAAAGCACTTAAAACTTGCTTTGCATGCAATATGTATTTTTTTAATCATAGCATTTTTCGTCATTTCAAAAGCACTTTAAAACTTCTAAATATATCAATATTGTTTTGGAAGTACAATTTTGTATGAGCTGAACCTCAGTGTATGAGATACATACCTTGTGATTCTATTGGCATTCTTCTTTGTCATTAGATCCTTCAAAATTGTTTCCATAATTAGGTTCATTCATCCTAGTATTTGTCACTGTTTTGGTTAGGTAGATGTGTGTGTCTCTGAATATTCCTTTTTGTAAATGCTAGGAGTGATGGTTTTTATGACACTATATTTGGATAACTAGGTCATCAACTTTTAAGAATCCAGCCTCCAACAATAAGCTTATCTCCTCTGTGAGTTCCTCTAAGTTCTGTGTTTGCATCTCTTGCCAGAATTCCAGCTTTCCTTTGAATTTGAGTGATATGCTATTTAGCTCACTTTCTGCAGGGAGAAAGCTATCCTTTATTCAATTTATAAACTTTATGTGCTGCTTTCCCACTGGGTCTCATTTTAAAAGCATTTTGTTGAAACCATTGCATAGTTTGGACACGTGACATCTCAATCAAGTTTTTACCCTTCTGTGGATCACTTAACTTGTTTTCTTCCTAATTTATATTCACATGGCTCCAAAATATGAAAGTATAAAAAACTGTATAGTCAGGAGTATCACTGTTCTCTCTTCCCACCTATCAAGTTCTTATATTCCTTTCCCTTTTTAAGGTAACCCTCATAACTTTTTGGGTGTCCTTCTTGTTTCTTAAACAAACTGAAATTACTTTGCAGTTCTTTTCTTCCTTTTTACTAAAAAGTTTAACTCATATGTTCCTCTTTACTTTTATTTCATGTCACTGGATATAATGAAAGCTTTAGTATATTTTTATACATGAAGACTTCATTCTTCCTTAGCATTAAGCTTATATAAGTGGATTTGAGGTATTTTCCAGTACTTTAAAAATAATTGTGCATTGAATGACCTAATATTTCTATCATTATGCATGTATGCAAGAATATTTTGTAGGGTAAATTCCTAAAAGTCATTAGAGAATGTGGACAATTCTATTAAAAAAAAAAAAAAAAAAACTAGGTCTCGCTATTTTTGCCCAAGGAACCGCAGGCTCACGTTGCCCGGGGTACCACAGACTCAAGCAGTCCCCAGTCTCAGCTTCCCAGGTAGCTGGGATTACAGGCACGCACCACCATGCCCAGCTATTTTTTGGGACGAGTTCTCGCTATGTTACCCCAAGCAGGACTCAAACCGCAATCCCTAGCCCCCGCCGCTTCATAGGCTAAAGCTTACAAAGCACACGCCACCATGCCCGGCTACCAGTTCTAATTTCTATACCTATGGTCTAATTGTCTTCTTATGTACCAGTTTATACTCCTAGATTGTTTAGAAATACCCATTTTCTTTTTTATTTCTTCTTTTATTTATTATTTTGTTTTACACTTATCTACCCTGGGGTTCTCGTACTACCTTATCACCCTTGAACCATCATCTTAGTCTTTTGTGCCCCTCCCACCCTCAATCCCCCCCCCTTGCTCTGTTCTTCAGTTTTGCTAAAAATTAGTTTTAAATTTTTCTTGTTTGTTAGATTGTTTTCCCTTTGTCCCTCATATAAGTGAGACCATCCAGTATTTCTTTCTTTCTGGCTTATTTCTTCTACCATGAGTCCTTCTAATGCCATTCATGGTGCCGCAAATGACATGTTTGTCTTTTTTGATTGATGATTAGTATTCCATCATGTACATAAACCATAGCTTTCTATACCATTCATCTATTTTGGGGAATTTGGGTTGCTTCCTCATCCTGGCTGGTGTAAATAGCACTGCAATAAACGTCAGGGAACAGGTGTTTTTTTGGATTAGAGGTGTTGTAACCTTTGGGTAGATTCCTAGAAGTGGGATTGCTGGATCGAATGGGAGTTCCATTTTCAGTAGTTTTAAGTGTTCTCCAAACACATTACCATAGTGGCGAGACCAGTTTGCCCACCAGCAGTGTAAAATTGTCCCTCTCCACATGCGGACCACTATTTGCTGTTGTCCATTTTTTTGATATAGGCCATTCTTACTGGTATAAGATGGTATCTCACTGTGGTTTTGATTTGAATTTCCCTGATTATTAGTGATGTTGTTAAGCATATTTTCATATGCCCATTGGCCAGAAATGCCCATTTTCTTGTAACTTGAACAATAGTATGTTGTACAGTTTTTTAGTTTTTATCAGTCTGATAAGTGAACAATAATGACTCATTGTCTTTTATTAGGCAATTGGTTTAGTAAGATTACACTTTCCTCTGAGTCTTTTAACTGAGATGTGTTTGCCATGTAAAAAATTTGATCTCTCATTGAGTTAAATTTACTGGTCTTAGACTTCAAGATCCCACTTCAAGGTTATAAATGAATCCTGTGTTCTATTCATATACTATTTACTTGACATTGAGTCCTTGGTTCTTTCTGTATTTATGTGAGTCATGAATCTTTTTCCCCAGAAGTTACTACAATGTCATCCCCTCTCTGATTTGAGATGCCAGTTTTGTTAAGTTTTCTTGCCATTATTGCAGTTTCAGTAGCTAGCTGCCAGTTAATTTTACAGCTGTGTAGACATACTATTTACCTCTTCTAGTCATTAGATAGTTATAACTGTAAATTTTTGTCTGGTAAGGAATGATAAAATATTGAAGTCGGCCTCAGTGCTTCATGGTCACAAGGTCAGCTGTTGTTACTCAAAAGTTGTCATCTCCCAAGACTCCCCTTGAAAACTTAGTTTGTATCTTCATCTTTGAGCACCGAGCACTTTAATGCTCACTGAAGAGTGTTCTAGAGTTGATTAATTACAGTGAGGATAGTAAGAAACCCAAGTATTAATTTGTTCAGATCATGGTACTCATTGATACCTTTTAAAATGAATCTTAAAGCACTTTCAGGATCGGAACTCAGTGATTAAGCTGGGGATTTCATATGCCTATTAAAAAGTTACAACTGTAACTGTAATCTCACATGAGGTAATTAAATGGACTTGGCTCCCTGCAATGTCTGAAGACAAGCTATAAATTATTATGTCTTTTCTGTCTTTTCAGTCGGCCAACTTTGTCTATCCAGCATCCACCATCTGCAGCAATTAGTATCCAGCGTCCTGCCCAGTCCCGGGATGTAACAACAAGAATCACACTACCATCTCACCCTGCATTGGGAACGCCAAAACAGCAGCTTCATACCATGGCACAGGTAAAATCAGAGAGGAAAACCATCTATGTACTATGCTAGTTAAAACTTACTGCAACTTCCTAAGAACCTGACATATTGAAGGCAATAATTGCTTTTAAATTGTATTGGGAAATGTTCTTATTTGTAACTCTATGCTATGGGGTTCCCCTGCCAGAAAACTATCTTCAGTACTGGCACACCAGTGGCTGCAGCAACAGTAGCTCCTATTTTGGCAACCAACACCATTCCTTCAGCAACCACAGCTGGTAAGTTGACAACCAATGTTCTTCCTGCTCAGAATGGGGCCTAAGTAATGAGTTAATTCTTTGTTTCTCAGCTTCAGTCAGAAAAAGAATAGGCTGGAAAAATTATTCTGACTTTTCCCAAGAGCTATTTTTCAGGTTTTTGAGAAACTCTATGTGGGCAAAGGGGCCATTGTTGAAGGATTTCCCTTTTTCTCCCATTTCAGGTTCTGTGTCACACACACAGGCTCCCACAAGTACAATTGTTACCATGACCATGCCCTCACATTCATCCCATGCTACTGCTGTGACCACCTCAAATATCCCAGTTGGTAAGTGGCTTAAAAGGGATTTTCAGCCCTTCTGCCCAGGTCTTCATATTGATAGCTAGTACTGGGGGGGTTACTGTTGATTTTCAAAACAATGCTGAAATTAGTTTTTAGCATTTGTCATATTGATGTGACATTGACAATAGGGGAAGAAATGAGCTGTAACCATCTTTGAGTGCTGAAAGTACACTTAACTACTTTTGATTTACTCACTTAATCAGACTCTACGTCTTCTCTGGGTACCTTTTTAAAGAATTAAGTTAAAGTATATTTAAAAACTAGCTGGAGAAAAGCAACAGGAAGGAACCAAAGATCTGGAATGTAGAAAGACTTATGCACCAATAGATTTTTCAGGGAAAATCCTATAATGCAACTCTGAAAAGAATACTAACCATCAGGTCAGTTACCCTAGGTTCTCATCTGAGTGTTCCCTTGATACTACATGACCATCCTTCCTGACTTTTATTCCACTTTTAAATATGTATGTGTTCTGTTGAAAATATCTCTGATCAAGCCGGGCATGGTGGCTCGTGCCTGTAAGCTTCAGCCTATGAAGCGGCGGGGGCTAGGGATCGCGGTTCGAGTCCCGCCTGGGGCCTGTAGCGAGATCTAGTTCCAAAAAAATAGCTGGGCGTGGTGGCACGCGTCTGTCATCCCAGCTACCTGGGAAACTGAGGCTGGGGATTGCTTGAGTCAGTGGTACCCCAGGCAACAAGAGCCTGCGGTTTCACGGGCAAAAACAGCAAGACCTAGTCTCCAAAAAAAAAAAATCTCTGATCAAGGACTAGATCAGCCAGATTCTAGTCACCACGACCAGATATTGGTAAGTGTTATCTATATGGCCAGACAGTAGACTTTGCAAGCCACATTGTCCAGCTATGGACAATATGTAAACAAATGGGAAGTGGCTGTGTTTCAGTAAGACATTTTATGGGTGCAGTAATTTGAATTTCACGTAATTTTCATGTGTCGTGAAATATTCTTATGAACTTTTTCCCCCAACCATTTAAAAATATGGACCCACTCATAACTCATAGTTTATACAGAAACAGATATTGGGCAGAATATGCTAGCAGGCCACGGTTTACCAATGCCTGTTCTGAGATTTCATTAACCTTTGAAGCATAACATTGCTCTGTAATCCATAAACTACAGGTTTCAATAAACATTTTTGCCTTTGCCTCTGTTCTGTAATGAGCACATCATTTTAACTGTTTCCACACCTGAAGAGCTTGGACAGCTGCTCTATATTTACTGCATTGTACTTTTAGAAGTAAAACCAATTTTTGTGTATACTGAGCTATCAGAAATTGGGTTACCAGACACAAACTGTGGCTCCCCTAGGTGTTGTGTCCCAGCACTGGGATGTTCCTTCCTTTTTCCTATCCTTTCTTCCTTCCTTCCATATGTGAGATGGGCTGCAGCTTCATAACATTCATAAGCAAACTTTAAGGACCATTTCCTAGAATAATAGGACTAGGGAAATCCTTATTCCTCTTGTAGTTAACTGGGTCATACCAGCCCTTAAACTGTTAGCAGGCTCTTCAAAAGCTTGTAGTAGACAGCACTGCCCCTGGATTTTTCTCACATTAGTCTTCTTTACACTTCAGCATCAGAGAGACCAACTTTGTTCATATGCCTCTTACTAATTTCACTTCCCTGAAAAGCTGTTTGTGTATGCATGAATGTGGTTTAGCATTAATATACTTGTTGACAAAGACAGCTAATAGGGAGCAATTGTCATTTCAATCATTTCCTGACTGTTCCTAAGAGTGTTATCAGTTCTAATGACAGAGCCAAATCCACTCTTTCACTTTACAGTCCAGAATCTCACTAGGGTATCTGTAGATAGGCAGAAAATCAGACTAGTTAAGGTGAGGAAGTGCCCAAAACAGACAAATGGATTTAAAAAATGGTGTATTTACACAATAGAATATTCAGCTATCAAAAAAGAGAAATTCATGCCATTCATAGCACTAGAAAGGATTATGCTAGCTGAAATTAGTCAAAAGGAAAAAGATAACTATCAGATGGTCTCACTTATGTGCAGAGTATAGATAAATCAAACAGAAAGACAAGAAATAGTCAAAACTAACCAAGTTGACCACAGAACTGAAAGATACCGCAAAGGAGTGGGGGAGGGATGGGAAAAACAGGGGAGGGAGAAACACAAGAGAATATGGTGACTGGTGGCAGGAGAACTTTGGGGACTACAATGATGCAAGAAAAATATTTTTAAATAAATCAAAATTTGAAGGGGAAAAAAAAAGATGGGGAAGTATACCCAGTAGGGGTTCTCCAATTTTATTTTGAATCCTCTCTGTGAAGAATTATTTTATTGATTAGTTTTTATTAATGTGACTATATCTGCCTAAGAGATCACACTGGGGGTAAACTCCATAAAAGGTACCGGGAGACAGAAATAGTTCATTCATTAACTAAAACTAGCAACTTTTTACCTGTCCTCAGTTACTATATTACTGAATTTTAATCTTCTCAGCTTGTTTATCTTTGAATTATAACCTCTTCCTAAATTTCAGGTAAGAGAATCATTTGACTGAAGTATCCCAACAGATTCAGTGTCTGTTACTTAATGTGACAGTTTTTATCTACGTTCCATGAGATTTATGCTCTGGTTTTATTTTCCTCTTTCATAACGACCCAAATATTTATTTTTTTGCATCACATGGGACCCCTGTACAGATATACCTCAGCTGAAAAGGGAAACAATAGTAATTCTCAGACACTGATTTTTCATTTTGGGGTGTAGAAGATACATTAACATCATCAAAGGGACTTTTGCTGAGTGGTACTTGGCTTTCTAGGTGAAATTTAATGTGGATCTTAGCCACTGTTTCTAACAGGAATGTATTGGGTTGGGGGGAAATGCCCTACTAATCATGAGCGGTGGGCCTTAGCCTCTAATGTATGCTTGTTTCCAGTAGGATACCATTCTTTTTTTCTCCAGCACACAAATAGTGGTTTTAGAATAATAAAAACAGAACAAGATAATCACAACATTCAGAAAATAGGCATTATCTTAAGTTTAATTTTTTCGGTGACTCTATATGGCTTTTTTAATCAGAAAAAAAGAATGTAGATATAAATTCACACGTGTATGTTTGGTTGCCAACCACTGATTAGTTATTCTTCCAAATGACAGCTGTGTTCCTATTGGGAGCAATCTTTTCTCCCACCTTTCATGGGCACAGTGAAAACACAGGCTCAGTTGCTTTCCACCTAGCACCCCCTCTCCTGATGGCAGCTTCTCTCTGCATTAGCCAATAGAAACCATCACCTGTGGTGGAATTGGGCACCTCAGCAATCGTCCTGCAAAGACTTCTCCAGCTGTGTCCCTCAGGAAGTAGGTGGGCATCTTGGTGCGTTTATGCTCCTTCCCTTGATGTTCTGTGTGCTACACATAGGGCAGCATGGTGATGTCTTCCTGGCCTCTACTGCCTATCACTGGTGTAATGTGGGTCTAGATAGAAGCTATTTCTCTATATCTTTGACAGAGTTTACAACTATAATTCCCAAGCACAGAGTTGATAGAGCTATAATAACAGTGTTGTATGTCCCAGTTCAGCTATACTTTTAAAATAAAATTTGATTGCAAATTGTGGAGAGTAGACTTTGAGACTCATTTAATTTGAACTCTATGGTTGTTTTGATTTTGCTATGTTACTACGTAAAGACATTGACATTCAGAAAATCCTAGAAATTGCTAAGTGAAAGAGCAAGAGTAAGCCTAGAGCAAGCCTCCATTTAGATGAGGAAACTGAGTCTTAACAATTAAAATGATTGACTCATTGCTAATATGGACCCTGTAGTAAAATCTCAGGTCTTTTTCTTTTTTCTATACTCTTGCTAAGTTCCTCTTGGATTTTAGACTACAGACTTGGTCGGTATTCTATCCCTTGTGTTCTTGACCTTACTCTTGGGAGTGAGGTCATGCATTCATTTCTTGGGTGGGGGTGGAGGTGTCTTTTTTTCTTTACTTGGCAACATGCACTGGCTTTTTTTTTTTCTTCATTTTACAGGTTTGGGAAATAGTTTTACTTTTCTTGATTACCGTAATGTTCCTTTTCGTAATTTGGGAAAGGCATTTCAATATAAATCTGGGGGTGATTTTTTACCTTTGTTTGCTAGTACATGAATTTCTAGTGGCTTCAGGACCCTCCATTTTTGGTGTTAATTACCTGTGTAGTCAGAACAATTTGTAAAATAAAGGAATACTAGGAGAATCTAAAATTGTCACCATTTTTGTTCCAATATTTTGTTAAATTTTTTTTAATTTAAAAAGTTTTCTTTTAAATAAAGGTCTTCTAGACGTTAGAGAAAACAGCCCTTGTTAAGTGGTATTTTTGTTAAAAGTATCAATATTAAAAACTGCTTTGACAAATAACAACAGTATCAACAAATTATTGTGGTGTGAGATAACTCACTTGACCTTTATACACTCACCTTTCATTTTTCATTTTTATTAAAACTAAAAAAAATCAGTCTTATTACAGTTTGATCCTTAAGATTGTTGCCGGGGAGAATGTTTTGGCATGCCAGTACAAGCATATGAGTCGTAATGAAATTGGATTTCATTTTTTTTGTAGCTAAGGTGGTGCCTCAACAGATCACACACACTTCTCCTCGGATTCAGCCTGATTACCCTACAGAGAGGAGTAGCCTGATTCCCATCTCAGGACATCGGGCCTCTCCAAATCCTGTGGCCATGGAAACCCGAAGTGACAATAGGTAGGAGGGAACATGATGGTGATACTACCCCATTGTGTCACCATCATTTTGATTTTTTTCAGTTAAACTATCCAACAGATATGACATGTATGGACTTTTATTTTCACTTCATTTCCCCCCCCCCCGCCATCCCTCTCCCCACCACCTTCCCCCCCAAAAAATACATCAGGTTTTTGTTTTTGTTTTTTAGTTTATGAAAATATCATTCTCCTTTGCATGGATGTCCTGCGTCCTTCTTACTGTTCTCTATGTTTATTGTGAGTCATTTCAAGAGTAAGGGTTGCAGTACCATGATCCTTTTTCCCTAAGTGCTTTCAGTCCTTTTCCTGAAGATAAACACCCTTCGGTAACCCTATACAGTGACTTGAAACCATAGTTATGTGAAACCATTTTCATTCACATATTGACGTTTTTGAAGACTATAGATAGGCCAGTTGTTTTTGTAGAAGATTCTTCAGTTTGCCCTTGTCAGATTTTTTTTCTTCATAGTAGGTGATGTATTTTTGGAGCAAATAACACTTAGGGCCTGTGTTCTTGCCACTGATACATGTTTTCCCTTTATTATTATGTCAAGATTAGTCACTAGTGAAGGTGATATTTCTACTGTAGAGATAGTTTTCTCTTGTTAACCGCTAAACTGAATGGAAATATTTCAGACTGCATATGGTATTCCATAAACTTTCAATGATTTTAGCATCTATTGATAATTCTTGATAATTACTTGATAGTTACATAATGGTGATTTTTGCTAAGTACCATTTCTTTTACACTCATGGTTGTCATTCATATTTATCCCTATTTATTTTTAATCAGCATAAACTAAAGTTTGGTTTTTTGGGTCCCCCACCCCCATAATTACACTCCAGTATGACTGTTTGTTTTAGGTTTCAGTAAAACATCTGTTTTAATGTTCAGATTGACTGTGACTTGAACTCTTTGAAGCACTCTTAGTCCTTCAAGGCCCACTAGTCCTATGAGTTTGCCCTTCTTTACTTCCCTCTACGTTCCTTGTCTTTTTGTCTGGAATCCTGGAGTCCAGCATTTCTCTGTAACAGCCCTTGGTTTCTTTTCATTATTTAGATACCAGAATCAGGGCATTCACCCTGCTTGTCATCTCTTCTAGTCCCTTTCAGCAAGCAAAGGTAGAAGTGTGTACCATTTTAAAAACACTACTACATGCAGGCACCTCTGTATCACCCCCATTAAACCCCCACTTCCCATATTTCTATCTCCTGTCTCCTACAGTGATAATCTGGTACATTACACTCAAAATAGTTTTGAGAATTGGCTCTTTAGAAAATGTTCTTATTTGATTATTATGGCATATAGGAATGTTTATAGGGTTTGAAACATCAATCTGTCCATCCACCTTGCTGAACACATCTTTTAGCTCTAAAAGTCTAAATATTTTCTTGCTTTAACTTGCATAACTTTTTAAAAATTTTTTTTAATTTTTATTTTTTTAATTTTTTTTTTTTTGAGAATAGGTCTTGCTGTTTTTGCCTGTGGCTCACGTTGCCCAGGGTACCACAGACTCAAGCAATCCCCAGCCTCAGCTTCCCACGTAGCTGGGATTACAGGCATGCACCACCAGGCACAGCTATTTTTTTGGGACTAGGTCTCGCTACGTGCCCCTGGCAGGACTCGAACTGCAGTCCCTAGCTGTGGCTTCCTAGGCTGCCACCTACAGGCATGCACTACCATGCCCGGCCTGCATGATTTTTAAAAATAATTGTATTGATTACATATCTTTTTTACATCATTGTATACCCAAGGTTTACATAGATAATTTTCATATGATCTACAGATAAGGACAGTTCTTCTCAAGGATAAGGGAGGTTTTTTAATTTACATTGTGTATATTTTTGTTGCTTTTGTCTAGAACTTGAGGATGATGTTCAGTAGAGCAGAGGTATGGAGCATCCCTATCTTATTCCTAACCTGAATGGGGATTCTGAAATTTCATTATAGAATTTGGTAGACCATAAGGAGCATGATAGAGTACAGTGACGGACTATGGGTGATTTGGTGCACTAGCAAGGGAAATACTTGAAGAGAATGAATCTTATACTTCCAAAATTTCAACAATACTGTAACCCAACATTACCTCAAATAAGGTTTGGGGACAGAGGGCATCTTGGACTGTGTTTAGGACTGTTGGGCCAAAGGGTGACTGGAGTAAGATAACTGGCCACAAACTGGCCTTAAAATAATCTTTTCATTTCTTGGTTTACTTTCCTTGTTAATAGTTTTCTTTGTTAACTTTCCTTAATAAAATCCCTTGTTAAATGGCAAAAAATAAAATAAAATAATTAATTACTAATTTAACTTTTTAAAAATTGGGTAACATACTTGTTTAATTTAAGGAGCAAAATTTTTTCATTCCTGTTTTCTTAGGGATTTATGTCATGAATCAGTATTGAATATTATTATATATGTCTTGTGTAGCTCTTGCAGCATTGCAAATGAATAGACCCTTTACCTTTTATATATATATAGAACATTAATAAATATTCTAATAGTAGTCATTCCATTCCTGGATTTCTGTGATAAATCATATTTAACACATAATAATAGTGAATTCAATTTAATGTAGAAATTTTTTTCATTTAGAGGGAGATTTGTTTATAATCTTTTTCTTACTCTCCCTATCCAGTTTTGGTATCAATATTTAACTCAGAAAATAAGTTGGATATTGTCTATTTTGGGGAGTGGGGGCTTGTCTCCGAATCAGTTTAAGTTTGAGATTATCTTTTTCTGTATGTAAAGTTTGTCAGTAAAGCATTCTGAACTTACTCTTCAAATAGAATTAATCAAGAAGAATGTTTGATTACTCAGGGCTCTTTTAAATCCCATTTAATGATTCTTCTATATATGATTTTACATTTACTTAGTATAGTTGTGTATAGTACACATTTTTTAAATCATAACTCTAGATGTCTGCCCTTTGATCTAGAAGTTTAGGACATAATGTGGAAAATGATGTGGCATTTAAGAATGTGGAGAGCATTTATAGGTAAGATCATTAGAAGGTAAGGTAAGAAGAAAATAGATCCCTTGATACGTATTTGTTTTCTATCAATAGACCATCCGTTCCTGTTCAGTTCCAGTATTTTTTGCCAACATACCCACCTTCTGCATACCCATTGGCTGCACACACATACACCCCAATCACCAGCTCCGTGTCCACCATCCGACAGTACCCAGGTATGAGCTTCCTATTAAGATGACTTTTTAATATTTTAATTGTTGCAACTGATGAGCTATAAAGTCATCAGTAACTATGTCTAGTATGGGATTTAATAATCTCGCATGTCTTTTTTCAGGTTCAGGTTACACTAAAATCTATAATAAAAAGATTTTTATTTAATGATCTTTGCATGATTTTATCCCACTCTGAAGATAATTATGTTAATGATTTTGTAGGCCTTAAATGATAGTTAAACCAGTAACAGTTAACATGGACAAAGCTGTGCATTAATGGGGCTACTCTGACTTTGTACGATGCCTTTTGTTCTTCTAGTTTTAGTTGAACTTTACCCTCAGCATCCTCAGTGGGGATAGTGCTCTTTTTGCCAATCCAGACATGAACAATGCTTAAACTAAGGGTTTGTGTAATCTTTCCCTCTGGTACCCTTAGCTCTGTAGTTTCTGTTCCACAAGTAATGAGAAATTCCTTCTTTTTTGTTGTTTCCTGGAAATTGTTTTCAGTTTTTTTGCGTTTGTTACATCTGTTAATATAAACAAAAGAAAGCCGCCTTGTCCAGATTATGAGTCTCACCCTTCTGCTGTATAGAAGTGCTAGTGGTAACTGTGAGTATCTGTTTAGGGGAGCCTGGCAAAGGAAGAACCTAATGATTTGTTTCATTACTTTTCCATTCATAGATTTTATGGAATCAGAGTCTGACAAAAGATTTCTGATGAAAATTTAGTATCTGGATTTAGCTGTGCTTTAGGATTTTTTTAAGACATACTGTGCAGAAGAGAATGTAAACTATCTCATTAATTTTTATAGTGATTGCATTTTGAAATAGTATTTTGGGTTTAAATGCCATTAATAATTTGACCTACTGATTTTTACTTTTTTAATGTGGATAATGGAATATTTCATATTGGGTGTTTGACTTATTTCGCTTGGACAATACTCTAAAACTGTCAGATACTAAAAGGCATTTAAATAGCATTGGAAATAGGCTTCTGCCTCTCAGGGTTACTTGTTTCTGTTCCACAAATACTGAGAAATTCCTTATTTTTTTGTTGTTTCCTGGAAATTGTTTTCAGTATTGTTGTGTTTGTTAATATATGTAGTAAATCATGTTTGTCTTAAAAAAAGGCAAATTTCTTGTTCTCACCTCAGTGGATATATGGAATTTTAAATTTATAGCTACTGTATTTCAGACATGCTTGTGTTAATGGTTCTATCTGTTAAAGATTTCTGACCTGGAAGCCATGGATATAGCTCAGAAACTTGGAGGTATTTTGTTTGTAACCTCAGAAGTTTTATTTTAGTAATTTGGCACAAATGTTTGGCTCATATTTGAAATTGAATAATTAATTGTTTTTTTTTTCTTGTTTAAGTATTCTATCCACTAATCTGCAGAAAGAGCATATCAAATTGACAAGCTGTGAGGGGGGAAAAATTCCCCCAATATATGGTTTTAAGTAGCACCTCTTTTCCCCCCTGAGGTTTTACTTATACCATGGAAAAATTCTGTTTCCACTTTAGAGTTTTTTTTCTTTATGTGAACTGTATTATATCATAGCTAACATTCTTGTAGTCACAGTATGCACCATTTTTAGTTTCAGCTCAGGCTCCAAACTCTGCCATCACAGCTCAGACTGGTGTTGGGGTGGCATCTACAGTCCACCTAAACCCCATGCAGTTGATGACAGTGGATGCATCGCATGCTCGACATATCCAAGGAATCCAACCAGCACCCATCAGCACACAGGGAATACAGCCAGCCCCCATTGGGACCCCAGGAATACAACCAGCTCCAGTTGGCACACAGGGAATTCACTCAGCAGCCCCAATTAGCACACAAGGACTTCAGCCTGCACCACTAGGTTCTCAGCAGCCTCAGCCTGAAGGAAAGACTTCAGGTAATTTTAATTCTTTGCATGAAACCTGGTGTGGAGGGGAGAGATACATGTGGATTTAAAGTCATGGTTCTGCTTCTTCCTACCGTAGTGGTCTCAGAGCTAGGCCTTTTTTTAAAGGTAACTTCTCCAGACGTTGGTTACCTTCCGGACACAAGCTTGCTTAGAACTATCAGATTTATTGTAAACATTACAAAATTACGTAAACATCCTAATTTGCTGTTTGCACATGATGAAACCCTTTTTATAAAGAGTTCTTAGTTGGTGGAGCAAATTCACCAGTAGGGGTAGTGTTCTCATTGTTTTAACATTTTCTTCGGAGTTGCTTAAAAACTGTAGAACTAAGATGTACAGCAATATTTGGTATTATAACTAGGAATTAAGGATAAACAATGTTTTCAAAACCCGCAGAGCATTTCTTGAAGTATACAATATATCTCATTTAATTATGACTACAAAACAAAATTCTTGATCATTTTAATTACTGATCATGCCTCAGTTGACTTAGTAAATTTCCCACTTTGCCATCTAATTTTAGGCAGTTTAACTTTGTGCTCCTCTAATGCCTTCTTGAAGCTGGGCAGTGATAATATAGGTGCTCAAGTTCTGGTGATTCAGTTATTTTTCCTTATCTTATGTGATGTCTCTTCTGCTTCCCCTTCTTCATTGTTCTTTCCTGTTCCCTCTTTCTTTCAGCAGTGGTATTGGCTGATGGAGCCACAATTGTAGCCAACCCTATTAGCAATCCGTTCAGTGCTGCTCCAGCAGCAACAACTGTGGTGCAGACCCACAGCCAGAGTGCTAGCACCAGTGCTCCAGCCCAGGGCTCATCCCCCCGGCCAAGCATACTCCGGAAGAAACCTGCCACGGATGGGTAAGTAGACTCAGTAGTGCCATGTGGCACCTCTAGTGCTGGATATAATTGATATAAATGACAGGCACTTTCCAGTGCTAATCAGTCATCTTCTTATGCATTTTTAATTCCCTCCAAAGTAACTTAACTGTAGGGTTGTTTGAATAAGCCTTGCTGAGCTAATGTATACATAAGGAAGAGGAGATGTAGGACAAAGGAGAATATTGAGAAATGTCCTCATTTAAATTTCTGAATCTTCAAAAGAACCAGAAAGAACTGAGTGTAATAGGAAGCTGACTAAAATCTGTTTGAGAATCCCTGCATCCCCCCCATTTACTCACAATGTGGTGTGCAGGCCCCATCCATGCCTGGACACCCAGCCCACCAGGCACCTGCAGGTGGTCCACTGGGACAACCAGCACAACTGAGCCATGAGTATTTTCCTAGAAACAATGACATCTTCCATGAGAAAAAGGAAAAATTACTTCCACCAAAAAAAAAAGGAAGGCAACTATACAAAATGCACATTTAGAGAAAAAAGAGTGTTATGAAATTAAAAGTGGCCAGCAGAAATCAGAAAATCAGTAGTAGAGTTGGAGAAATCTCTCAAAAGTTGAACAAAAATGATGAAGATGGAGAAAAAATTAAAAACTAAGTCAGGAGAGTCTCACCTTTAACTATGGGATTTCAACAAGAGAAAGAGGAGGGAGAGTCGTTTAAAAAAAAAAGATTAAAAAAAAAATTATCCAAACTGAAGACCTGCGTTTCCTGATTTAAAGTATCACAAACTACTCAGCAAAGCAGATGCAGTGAGAGCAAATAAACTCAAATCAAGATAAACTATTTTGAAATTTCTCACCATTAAAACAAAAAGATCTGCCCATTCTCCCACACCTCACCTCCCAAAGACTCTTTAGCTGTGCCCTCAGTGATTCAAAATGTTTTCATCCAAACTGTGTGTACTTGCCTCTCACAAGCAAGTAAGCTTGCTTTCCTTGGAAGCTGGCTTCTCAGGGTCTCATTCCCGGGGTCACTCTTCCTAGCGTGACAACTGTCTCCTCCCTATCCTTCTGTTAGTGGGTGCAAAGGTGGGATAGATGTCATTACTCAGTCTGTATTTACATTTCATAAAATTTACATTTAAAAAGTAGTTTCATATAACCAAGTTATTCCAGACAGATTGAAAGGTTTTCCAATACCCAATCGAGTATCAGTCTTTATATTCAAATTAAATTAAATATTAAGATTTTTGCTTCTCAGTTGCTCTTGCTACTTCTCCAGTGCTTAGTCACTCCTGTGGATGACTAGTAACCAACTTTTTTGGACTGGGCAGCTTTAGATGCTTAAGCAGTTCGAGTTTGACTTTGGAGGAATCTTTAACTTCATCAAAATATTGAGGTCCCAGCCCTGGCCTCTCAGTTGCTCAAATGCTTCACCCACCTGTGCTCCCTCAGCACTGCGCACATAAGCACTGGTTCTCCTTAGCACAAAAGTTCAGCGTGTCTTCCTGGACCTCTTTTTCAGTCCTGGTCTCAGCATGTCACTGGCAGCAGTGCCTTGATTCCCAACAGCACCCAGTCAGAAACCTTTGGTCCCAAATGAGCCTGTCTTTTTCATTTTGCTCACTGCCTTTCTGCACCTCTTTCTCTGCCGTATGTCAGGTTCCAGGGTCCATTCACAACCTTTTCCTTGCACTGCCTCAACTTCTTGCCTTCTTCACTTTGTCAAAACCATCTTTTTGACAAATACACCTTTCCTGCTGAGTTTTTGCTTGCATATGTATAGCAGATTATGGCAAGGAAGGCAACTCTGTTCACTGTTGTAGTTTCATCTCACAAACCTCCACCAGGATCTTATAGATCTCGCACATATCTCCAGTAAACCTCTCTCTGCAGAGCAGTTGTTAATAATTCTGAGTTGTCACTCAGAACCTTATACCTTATCTCCTGTGGTCACTAGTAACTGATGAAAATGCTGCCTACTTTTTAAAGAAAATGGAAACAATCAAAAGAGAACTTCTCCAAACTAGCTCACATTATCTTTTCTGCTGATATCTGTACCCCTGCTCTGCTTTACTCATGTTACTATAGATGAACCCTGAGGGTTCTCTCACAGCATCTGTGAGCTCCAAAACACCAAAGCTCCAAAACTCAGTCATTCACCTGCTTAAGAGGAGTGCTTTAGGTCTTCTCCCTCTCCTACATAATCATCTTTTTCTTGCTAATTAATCATTATGTAGAAAATATAAACCTGCTATCATTTCTGTCTTTAAAAATTCTCCTATTGAGGCATTTGGCACCACTGTCTATTTTCTTTTTGCTCCTATTTGCAAAGAAAATAAAAATATTGGTATTTGTTATCTCCATTTCTTCCCATCTCCCAATCTTTCAATATTTAAATTGAAGTATAGAGAACTGCATTGATAATGCATGGACAATATGATGAGGTAGCACAAAGTGAACACAATATACAAATATTGTATAGGTCAAAAAATAATAATAATAACATTACTAACACTATATCCCAAAGGTAACAAGCCAATTTTTCTTCGACTCCGTAGGTTCGTTTTGCCTCTTTCAAAACTTATATGAAATCGTATGTTATGCATTTCTTTTGTGAGTCTCTTTTCCTTCAGTTGGTTTTATGTGATTCATTCACGTATTTTTCTGTTCTTGCATTTTGCAAAACTTTTGTTTCATTGTGATTGTAATTTTTTTGTTTTCATATGAAATGCCTTTATATAGCAATACCATAGTTAACTTCATTTTTTTTTTTCAGTTTTTGGCCATAAGGTTGTCCTGAACATTTTTGTGCGTAACTTTTGATACAAAAATATATTTCTACTATGTGCCTTGGGGCTATTTTCTGGGCTACAAAGCTGTGATTATGTTCATTTCCAGCAGGTACTACATGCAGTTTTGTAAGTACTCAACCCCATTTACACTCCCATCAGTGAGATCACTTCATTCATCATCTCTGACTGGTTACACACTGCTGTTAAATTTTGTCATTCTGTGGGCTTACAGTGATGTATGTCATTGAATTGCTTTGTTTCTGAGTTTTGAGGGTGCCTAGTAGAATTGGTCTTGTTTTATTGTTTCTGTTGTGGAATACTTTTAACATAGTAAGGTTTTCCGCATAAATGATAACTATCCACTGCCCAACTCAATTAGCAACGCATCAGGCCAGTTTTGTTTTATCTACATGCCTGTCTTCTACTATATGATTTTGAATCAAATCCAGACAACACATCACTTTACTCATATTTTTCAGCATGTCTGTTGAGAAATACCTACTTTTAGAAAGCAAGC
>PVHY01021747.1:0-15232 GCA_004024945.1 Uropsilus gracilis
GGGGTACCACAGACTCAAGCAATCCCCAGCCTCAGCTTCCCAGGTAGCTGGGATTACAGGCGCGCGCCACCACACCCAGCTATTTTTTGGAACTAGGTCTCGCTACGGGCCCCAGGCGAGACTCTAACTGCGATTCCTAGCCCCAGCCGCTTCATAGGTTGAAGCTTACAGGCACGAGCCACTGTGCCCGGCCCCCAAGCATTCACTTTAGAGGTTGTCCAGTCCTTCCAGTGTCCTCAGTACTTTTGCCAACCTGCACCCCTTGGGGAACTGCTTCCCCAATAGTCCTGGAGCTCACAAAGGGCAGGGTTTCTGCCTGCCTCCTGCTTGCCTACCTGTTTGTCATATTCACCCTTGAGTCCTCCAGAAGAGAGCCTGATAGTCAGACACTCAGCCCAGGCCCCACTGACTGAACTGGATGGGGACCCTCTAGGAGCCGATGCCATAGCAACCCTCCTGCTGCCTCAGCCCCTCCCACTGATGATGACTTTCCCAAGTTGGGGGCTGGGCAGTGTGGTTATTAAGTGCAGCAGTGGTTTGATCTTGAACAGTTCAGTGCCACCAGCATCTTCTGTCTGCCTTTGGGCAAGAGCAGTGAGGCGGGAGGAAGGGAGGGTGCTATCTCTTAAGGGGGAGCCCTGGATGAGGTAGGGGGTGAGGGGTGGGAAATCCCTCAGACCCACAGTGAGGAGAGGTTGAAGGGGAGGAGAGTCCTACCCCCACCTCAGGCTTCATGATGTCAGACTCTGCCCGTGCCTTTCCCAGTCAGGGACAAAGGCCCATTCAGAGTCGGGTGGGACTTGAACGCCTGGGGCCTGGAGAAGAGAGGGGCCTGGTGCCTGTGCTTTGGGGGAGAACACTGAAATCCTGGGGTACTCATTGGTCGCAGCCGTCAGTGTCAACATCAGCCCTCTTGGGGTTGTGTTCTGGGCTGTTGGGTGTCTATTTCCTCTTTAGGTGTGAGCCTGGGGGCGGAAGCACAGGTACATGCATCCCACAGAAGCACTGACTGGAATCTGAAATCTCGGGGTCCAGACCACAAGAGGACTGGGGGCCCCAGAGAGCAGGTCCTCTCTGAGGGGTGCATCCCAACAGATGCAGCTGCCCCTGCTGCCGGATCATCGGACCCTTCCCAACAAGCCAGGTGTGTTGGTTTGCTAGGGTTTCTGTGACCAAGTACCGTAGGCTGGGTGACTAGAGAATGTTTATTGCCTCACAGTGCTGGGCCAGACACCTGAAGCCAAAAGTTGGCAGGGTTGTCCTCCTGAGGGCTATGAGGGAGGAATCTGCCCAGACCTCCCTCCTGGGCTTGTGGGTGCCCCGGCTTTCACTTCCCTGTCCCCACAAGTCTCTGGGTCCCCATTTCTCCTTTTTATAAGGACACCAGACCTAGCGGATTAGAGCCTAATTTTAACTTATCTCTGGAAAGACCCTGTCTCCAAGTAGGGTCATAATCTGAGGTACTAGGAGGTCAAGACTTCAACATATATGTTAAAGAACATAATTCAACCCACACCAACAGTTGAGATTTTTATGTGGGTTGTGGTTTGGGGGTGTTTGATCTATAATATAATACAGCCTAAGCAACTCATCTCTGGGTTAAGCCCTCACACCACTATCTTCATGCTCTGTTGAGGGGGCTGGTGCAGGGTCCAGCCAGCAGGGACTGGCTGCCCTTGTTCTTCAAAGTACAGCCCCCAGGTTAGTGGTGTTCACATCGCCTAGGAGCTGGTTTGAAATGCAAGCTGCTTTATCAGACCCCGTGGGTCTCCAGATGCATGTGTAAGCACCTCCCCCTTGCTCCCTAGGACCATCTGGGAGTGTGCTGAGAAGAGCAGAGCCCAGAGTCCTGAAAGTTAATGAGCAATTTCAGGTTTCACACCTCCCAGCTATTCACCTCAGAGTCCTCCACTGGCTCTCACACTGACCCTTTATGACAAGGAGGATCTAATCATTTCCAAAACCACCCCTGGCTGGGCACAGTGGTGTGTTCCTGTAAGCACCAGCCTAGGAAGCCATGGTGGAGACCAGGGATCGAGGTTCAAGTCCTGCTCACTCGGGGCAACATAGCAAGACCTAGTCCCTCTACCCCCAAATAGCTGGGCATGGTGGCGCACGCCTGTAATCCCAGCTACCTGGGAAGCTGAGGCTGGTGATCACTTGAGTCTGTGGTACCCCGGGCAACGTGAGCCTGTGGTTCCATAGGCAAAAATAGGGAGACCTAGTCTCAAAAAATGAAAAAAACCACACCTGGCCCAGCAGCATCAGGGCCGACACTGCAGAGCGCTAGGTCCTCTGGCACAGGTTTCGAGACCCCCCAAGTACAGGGATTACCCGTCCGCCTCACCACCTCTCCCCTGCCCCTAGCCTCCTTACAGAGCAGGAGCCTCTCAGGGCTTCAAAGGCAGAGCTGGGTGGGAGCAGGACTGAGCTGGTGCCCGGTCGGGTTTGGTTTGGCTCACAGAATGTTGATTTAAAAAATCAAAGTCTTTTCGTCAGTTGCCAAGATTTTAAAACCGAGGACACGTCACACAAAAATAATATCTACCTTCTCTTGAAAAGAAGCTTAGCTCTGCCTGGTGGGCCGGTGGGGAAGGTTCTGGCTAGGTTCTGGCCCAGGCCTGTCCACTCCCACAAGCCACACTGAGGCCAGTGGTCTCAGCCTCCTCACTTGGTGCTATTTTCTTATGGCTGGAGAAGGTAGAGAGGTAGACCTTGCAGCTCTGGTCCTATCAAAAGTGGGGGATGCTGGGCACGGTGGCATGTGCCTGTAAGTGACAATTTATGGAGTTGTGGCAGGGTCTGGGGATCACGGTTCGAGTTCTGCCCGAGGCAACACAGTGAGACCTAGTCCCAAAAAATAGCTGGGCGTGGAGGCGTGCACCTGTAATCCTAGCTACCTGGGAAGCTGAGGCTGGGGATTGCTTGAGTCTGTGGTACCATGGGCAACATGAGCCTGCGGTTCCACAGGCAAAATTAGCGAGCCTCGTCTCAAAAAAAAAAAAAAAAAAAAGTGGGGAATCCTCGACTTCTTGGAGGGATGCAGCTTTCAAGGCTAGGGAGGAACCTGCAGAGGCTGCCCACGAGTCTCTGCCCCTCAGGGCACATGGCTGAGGGTGTCCTTATGAAGGGGCCACAACTCAAGATGCTCCAATGAAGTAAAGCCAGCTCATCTCACAGCCTGGGCATTCAAGGGGGCCAGAGCACCCCAAAAGCTTGTCAGAACTGGAAACTGGGAAACATTGAAAGCACAAGCTACTACACACACACTGTAGCCGAGATGTTAGCCATGTCAGGCCACATTGCCCCAGAAGGCGCCACTGCACACTCATGAGGGAAGAGGGTGACAAGGGAACCCCACCTCCGCAGGAGCCCTGGGTCTCTTCCACCCACTTTGAGAGACCTGGCTGGGCCTTGGAATTGGTTACCTGTTTCAAGAAGACTTCAAGGAAAGGTAACTGTTTAACTTTCACCCCCAACTGTAGCAACTTAAATACTAGGTCTTTTGAAGGGAGTGGGGGGAGGGGGAAAACAGAACACAGAAACCGAATCCCCTCAGTACCCTCAACACACACCAACCCTCACACCCCACCCAGTTTGGGGCTTGAACAGGCCCCAGGCACAGGCCTTTGGCAGGAGAAAGGACACCAGACATCTTGTTTGTAAAATAAAAGATGGAACCGGCCATTTTATTCCAAGATCATTGGCTGAGTGTTGAGGGCGACAGGAATAAATAAGGAAGGGAGAGGAGGACGAACGCTGGGCGGGAGGGCTATGTTCTGCAGCAGAACCCACACGAGTTCTTCATCTTTTCACAGCAGCCACAGCAGAACAGGCAGATGGGGAAGTGGGTGTCTCGCTTCCAGAGCCTCCGGGGCTGTGGGAAGGAAGGAGAGTGAACGGCTGGAGGCAGGGACCAGCAGGGGTGTGGCTGGGAGGGGACACCCTGGAGGGGATCCTGGGCTCTTACCGCCAATCTGGCCTCTGCTCCAGGGGAGTCCTGGGTCTGGGGATCTGCAGACTGTCTTGTCTGGTGAAAGCAGAAGAGGTATTGAGGACGGTGAGGGCCAGTGGAGCTTCAGACAGGCACTGCCCACCCACCGCTCCCCAGGTGGTTGGCGATCCTGGGCTCTGCCAGGATCCTGGGACTGGCCTTGCTGCCTGGCCGCCCGCTCACCCAACCTCACACAGCTCTGCTGCCCGCAGACAGCCTAGATCTGCTCCTTCTTTCCCTGCAGCAGCCTTCTTCATGCCTTTGCCCTCCCTGGCCTGGATGGCAGTCTGTCCCAAGAGTCCCACGCTGCCCCCTTACCACCTGGCCCTCCTGGTATCAGTCAGATTGTGGCTTTCCCCATTTAAGCAGCTCCCCCCACATTTGGGGAAGAGCAAGGTTGGCAAAGGTGCCCAGATTTGGAACGACAGCCCTCCATCTCACCTCCAGGCATCCTCACCGTGACCTACTGACCTCTGACCCTCCCCCCCCAATGCCAAGCTCTCCCTGCCTGGGTCTTTCCTTCTTACCCTCCCACATCCAAGATTTTGTAACATCTTCCCACAAAGCCCATCCAGACGGCCAGTACCTCCCCAACCCTGACCGCTGCTGCTGCTGCTGCTACCACTGTCGGTACCACTGGCGAATAGCATTTGCGAAACACAATTATTTATTTAGGTTTGAATTGTTCATTGATTAATTCTCTGGCCAGAATGTAAGCTCCCAGTGAGCAGAACACTCATATATCTTGTTCACGTCTCAATCCCCCAGTGTTTAGAAGAGGACCAGAAGCATGCAGTTAGTTTGGGGTTCCCAGACCCTGACACTCAGTACCCTATCTCTGACCTTCCAGCATCCTCCGGTCCCCACTTGCCCTGCAGTTCTGCCCAGTGTGGAAGAGGCTCTGGCTGCTTCAGGGTGCTCCTCATCCACCTTAGGAGCCTGGCTCTCCAGTCCCAGCCGCCTCCCCCCCACCCCCGCCATCCCAGGGGCCCCAGGGCCATAGCCTCACCTGGAGCTGGAGAACTGAGCAGCTGACCATGCTGGTCAGGAGTAGCAGCAGGAGGCAGGCAGCCTGGGTCTGCACATTCCGGGCCATTGTGTGGTGTGTCCTGTCAGAGGTAGGAAGGTCTCTGGGTGCATGAGGCTGTTCCCACAGCTTTTATGAGGCCTGCTGGGGGGCGGAGGGGATGCTGAGCCCCCTCCCCTTTGCAGTAACTCATTTCCAAGAAGGTGGTGGCGCCAAAAAGGCGGGAGAGATAAGCGGGAACAGAGTGACAGGGACAGGGACAGGGTTGTGTCACCGTCGGCCACAGAGGTGTGTCCAGGGGGTGGGGCAGATGAGGCCACAGACACACGCCTTTAGCCAGGCACCTGAGAAACTTTCCCCAGTATGATGTCACCTTGTTGAGTCAGAAAAGCCCCCTTTGTTCACAGAAGTTGAACAAGTCAATGAGCATTCCCAGCTCTTCCCGGAATGACCATCACTGACCAGACACTCAGGAATACTCAGCATAACCACCATCTCCTGTGGGCTCCTCTGGGTGCACTGGGACAACCGGAGGCAGACATGACCGGGAGCCCCTAGCACATGTGTGGTGTTTTCCAAGGCTCAGAACCTCAAATTGTGGGTGCCTAACCATAAAAGATGGCAGCGACAGTACCTGTTGGTGGCTGATGGATGCCCCTCAGGTGTCTCACACTCATCTCCAAGGAGCTCCTGCCAGCCCCATCCTGGTCTCCTCTGTGTTCAGGGACCATAGGTGACTCCTCTGTCAATCCCAGGGAACTGGCATCCCAGGCCCTGCTCCCTCTTACAGGCCCACGATGCCCACCCAAGACTTACTTTATTCATGTTACAGGGACCAACTGAAGGCAGACTGAGGCTGTGCCCAAGACCTTGGGCAGAGGCAGAGCTGCCACTCCAGCTAGGTCGTCCCGGCTGGAGGTCTTAGCACACAGACCAACCTGCCCCCCGAAACCCCCCACTACCTCCAACAAATGTAGGAGGGCACAGCGGGGGGTCTCAGGTCTGGCTAACTGGAGCTCAGTGGAGCAGGCTGGGCTCAAAGCTGGCCATGGGGAGTATTTACACCAGACAATGGCCAGCAGTACAAAGGGTTTTTTTTGAAAGTTGGCTCCCCAGCTGGAAGGAGAGGGGAACCAAGACTACGTAATGCGGAGACCCTCATTTCTGTCTACTACAAGAACCACCTAAGGCCCAGTGGATCACACACAATTCAGACATGGGGTGTCATCCAGCGTCAATCCTAAGTCAGGAGCCGGGAGATGCTGTCAAGGAATGAACGCTTCTTCTCACCCAAACCATTGCCAAGACCCAGCCAAAACCAAAAAATGGAGGCGGGGTCCCCAAAGAGGGGTGTGGGAAGTGAAGGCTGGAGTCTTTTACCTTTCATGGCGCGCTCACTTCCAAAGGTGGCCTCAAACAGAGGTATCGCAGATGGTTCTCAAAGGAAAGGTAGAGACAGCTTGGGCCACATGGGGTGGTGGGCACAGAGCAGAGCTCAGCAAGGGGGACAGACAGGCACACCTAGATCTGAGAGTGGGCCAAGCACCACTCTGGTGGTGGATGGTGGGCTGAAGTGGTGAAGGGTTGCATGGGCACCCATGGGATCCACAGCATCCCCCAGCACTGCCGGGCATCACAGCATCTGCTCAGGCCAGGTTTCATCATCAGTCAGGGGCAGGGGTCACAGCACAGGCGCCAGAGACACAACGCAAGGCGACAGGCTGACGGGCCAAGCCTGGCTGCCTGGCCATCTGCCCTTCCTGGGGGTGGGGGGCTCAAGGCCAGGCCCCACCATTGGCTGGCGCCGAGGGGAGGGCTTCAGCCTAGAAGGGTAGGGCCAGAAGCCAGATCTGTTTTTAAGAACTGGTGACACAGGAGACCCCAGCCTCTCCTCCAAATACACGGGACATGGCCTTGACCCCAGCTCCCCCACACCCCACAGGCCCGCCTCAGCCTCACGGAGAGTATTTGTTCCTCGGTCCTTTCATCTATCCAACCAGTGGATGGCACAGAACGGGATGGCAGGACGGGCACACAGCCCTGAACACACAGCTCCTGTCCTCATGGAGCTCCGCAGAGACCCTAAAGCCCACCCCACACCGGAGACGAACAGATACGCAGACAGACAAGGCGGGGCCACATGGGGCCAGTTTATTGCAGTTAAATACCTCTCTCTCTCTCTCTCTATTTTTTTTTGTCCATTTTTCCATAAAGAAAATGAAAACACACACACACACGCACACACACACGCACACACCCAAAGGGGAGCAGGGATCCAGAAACAAGAGGTGGGATGGGACATGACCTCCCTGCTTAGGTCCAGGCCGCGGGGACGGCCCCCTGAAGGCTCCCCTTCTTCCGTGAGCACCCTGTCTCGGTACCTCTAGAGACCACAGAGGCAGCGGGGTGGGCAGGGCCTCTGTCCTCTTCCCTTTTGCCTCCAGAGAGATCACTAGAAGTGCGGAGGCTTCGTGGGGACCGGGGCGGGGAGACAGACAGAGAGGGGGTGGGAGGATGTCATTTCCAAGTTGAGGAGAGTGGTGGGTGCTTACCACAGAAATGCATTATTTCTCCCCATTTTTGTTAAAAATCTACTATAAAAAACGCAGCTGGGGGAGGGGCGTCTGTCCCTCTCTGTGCTAAGGGCTGGGGAAGGGATCAGTCGGGGCCGGAGGAGGCCCCTGCCGCAGGGGCAGGCGTTACTGCCGGGTGCCCTCGCCCACCATTTCCAGGTTGTGCTGCTGCAGCTGGGCGCGAAGCACGGCATTCTCGTTCTTCAGCTCCTCGATCTGCAGGCAGGACAGGGACAAGGAGTCAGGGGCTGGCCAGAGCCAGGCGCTCCCGGGACCCACCCGGCTCCTGGCCCCGGCACGCACCTGTTGCCTCAGGAGCTCATTGTCCATCTGCAGTCGCTCGGCCTCCTTGAAGGTCTCCTGCATACGCTGGTTCGTCTGGCGCAGCTCCCGGATGTAGTCACAGGCCTTGGACAGGATCCCACCTTTACTCTGTGGGAGGGCGAGGGCATCAGGGGGGGCCCCGCCTGCTGGCATCTGCCCACCGGCATGGACAGCATGCACAGGCCAGGCCCAGCAGTCAGTCCAACTTTCTGGAAGATGATGGGGGTCTTGGCCGCCCTGGATGCTGGGGGCGTGAAGGGCCAGGCTGGGGGCACTCACCGCTCCTGTCTTGCTGTTGTCTGCATTACAATCTGGAATGATTTTTGAAAGCTGGACGATCCAGTTGTTGATCTTGTCCCTCCGCCGCCTCTCCACTGCAGGAGGAACGGCAAGGATGACCCCATGTTGACGACGCCCATGGTGGCCTGGGTGCCTACTTCCTCAGGCAGGGCGCCCCGGCTGCAGGTCCCGGAGGTCCCACCCAGGCCACACTGCTAGCAGGGGCAGGGACCAGATGCAAAAGCAGGCATTACTGTCACCCCACTTGCTTCTCGGAGGGACAGTGTCACCCGCGGAGCCATGCTCAGCTTCAGGGTGGAGGCAAGAGCGAGGGACTCTGGGTTCATTTTGTTCAACTGGTCACCATTTTTTAAAAAAAATCTGAGCCAACATTGAAAGATTAGGATATTTCATCACTGGAATCCTTGGAAAAGCAGAGCTGTGGCTACAGTGGGTCTGTGGAATGGACCAGAGCATTTACAGTTCCTCACAAGGTCCCAGCAGCCCCTGCATGTGGTGCTCCACTGTCCCCAGGACTCCCCATAGCACTGCACTCCATGATTCTGTTTTCCCTTCATCTCTGAACCCACACTCTGGCTGAGTCTCAACCCTGCTCCACTGAAGTCCCAGCTGCACAGCCTGGCACAGTGTCTTCCAGGGGTCTGGTCCCACAGGGTCACCCAGGAACACCACGGACTCTACCTGGACAGTCAAGACTGGCAAATGACTGAAAGATTTCACTTGGGAATCCAAATATTTGATTTCATAAATTACCACAATCTCACTCAAACCATCGGCGGAGTCAGAGAGAGGACGTGCCCTCCTCTCTGGCTTCTTGGGAGGTCCGTGTCATGACCTCGTGACAGACCCTGGGGTCTGCTTGACACAGAGCTTGAGGTGCCTGGTTCAGAGCATAGTAATGCTGGCCCTTCCTTCCAAGCACAGCAAGAGGCAGGTGGGGACACGCAGTCAGCCAGCCACCACCCAGCTCTCACCCACACACGCGTACCCCCTGCCAGGACCACTCAGGAGCAAACTCAGCAGTGTGCGTGGAGGTGGGATCGGGGGAGGAAGCCAGGAGGTACTTCTCAGTGTTGAGCAGCGGTGACGGGAGACTGGGGAGGGAGTGAGAGTGAGAAGGGAGGGGTGGGCCAGAAGCACCTCCTCTGGTCAGCACTGCCTCCTCATCCTGCCACCGTGGCACTTGGGTTCATACACCCTTGTCAACCAGTGTCTCTCCACCTCCACTGGCCCCACTTTGGCCCAGGTGCTAATAGCCTCCTATTTGGACTCTCCTTCATGGCCCCTTTCCTTCCTCGCTTTTCTCTTTCCAGCAAAGACTTCCCCATACCTAATGTGTGGAAAGAATGAAGGAAGCCCTGGGTCAGTGAGGGCTCAAAACCTAGACACCATCACTGCTATGGGGAACTCAACCACATCACCAAGGACAGCCATGTCTGCCAGCCCTGGGAACTCTGGGTCCCATAGTGGCAGTGGAGCTAAGGGTCTCGCTCAGGCCTGGCTGCATTGCCCACCACTTGTCATGGCACAGGTTTCCTTCCTACTGACTCAGCTGAGGGTGTCCACACAGGTGGCTTCTCAGACTCTTCCTGACCCGTGCACGGTGTCCCAGACTGGGCACTGTGCTGTGAAGTCACTGGGGGAGAAGGGCAGGGGTGAGGCAGGGGAGTGGCACAGCTCCCACTGGCCTTTATGTCTTAAAAATTCACTGCCTGCCCTCCTGTGTGCAGGGTCCTCTATGAGACCAGAGTCCATGGCGAGCTCAATCTGTCAGGCGCCTGGCACCACAGGGCACTGGGTCACTCAGAAACAACATGAAAGCCCTGAAAGCTTGGGGCAGCCAATTAAAGGTAAATTTCACCTGGAAAACTAGACCTGTGGATCCCCCCATTTCTCCTATTAAAGCAAAGTCATGAGCAGAGAGCTGCAGCCAGTCAGCGATACTGGTGCTGCAGGACACATGCTGCAGCTGCAAGTGTGTGGGGAAGAGCCTGCAAGTGTGTGGGGAAGAGCCTGTAAGTGTGTGGGGACACCAGTGCAGAACTCTGGCTCCTGCAAGCGAGGAGGGTGAGATGTATCTTCAGGCTCAGAGAGAAAACATCTGGGCTAGTGCCTGAGGGAGGGGCTGAGGATCAAGAAATTAGAAAGGGTGACATGGGAATACTGCAGTGGTCAAGACGGTAAGAACAGGCTGGAAAGGACCTGGTTGCCCCACTGATGAGTGAGCAGCACTTTGCTGCCTGGAGTCTGGGGGCCTTCATTAAGCAGGAGACAATGTGCCAGCCCTGAGTCAGGAAGACCACCTGGCCACTATGGCCACTTCCACTACGCAGAAAGGCTTCAAATGTTAACACTTTGACAACTATAACAATTCTGAAGTAAAAACTGTCAGGACGCAAGGGAGAAGCGGACACATTCTATAAACATAGAGGCATTAAAACTTCTCTTAGTGGACAGAACAAGTCGGAAAAAATCAGGATACAAAAGCTGGACACTGTCAACCCACTTGACCCTGCTGCCCCAGGGGGGACACTCCACCCAAGAGCAGGTCCGTGTTCTTTTCAAGTGCACATGGCCTTTCATCAAACAGACCGTATTCAGGTCATAAAATCATCCTCGATAAATTCCAAAGGACCGAAGTGATACAGACTCTGCTTTCCTACCAGGCAGAGCTAAATTCAAAATCATTAAGACAAAGACACTGGGGAAACCCACACAAATATTTGGGAATTAAGCAACACAGTTCTAAATAAACCTATGAGTCAATGAAGAAATCACAAGGGAAGTATTTTGAAATGAGTGACAGATAATGAAAACAACATCTCCAAATGAGATATCGCTCAAGAGGTGTCAGAGTAAAATTTGCAACTCTGAAGGCTCATGTTAGGAAAAAAGATTTTAGAAGGGGGGAAGAGGGAGTCCCAGCAAATTAAACCCAGAGTGAGTAGAAGGAATGAATTAGCGACATTTAAGAGCTGAAATCAGTGAAGTAGAACCAGCAATTCCTAGCCCTCAGCAAGATGGAGGAAGAGTGAGGAAGCCAGCCCTCCCGCTCCACATGCCCACAAGCACAGAGCAAGTGATGATGTGGCTTGTGCAGGACGAGGGGGTGGCCATCTTGGGCACAAAGAAAAGTGGCATGGCAGACAGACATGGAAAACTGAAATATGATTGCTAAGAAGGTCACTGCAGGAGCAACTGTGAAGGAAGATGGCTGCCACTGGCCCCGGGGGCTGGACTGGAGAGCAGGTGCACCACTGAGTGCACAGGACAGAGGGTTCTACCTCCCGAGAGCCAGTAGAGCTGAGACTTGATGAAGCACTGGAAGAAAGTTGGCAGACCACAATGGGGGACACAGCAGCAAAGCTGAAGCCGCACTGCCGGAGTGCAGCCAGGGCCAGAGGGTGAAACATCTCCCGCCCCTGAAAGGGGGGTTTACAGTGCAAAGACTGACCCGGCAAGGTGATGGTGGGCTGGCTCCTGAGCAGCTGGGGGCTGCTGTGTCATGCAAAATACCTGCCTGTCCTCCAGCCTAGGGCCCAAGCTGAGCAACCACCAGACCTTCCAGCAAGTGGGTGCCTGGGCTGCAGAAGCAAGCACCTCTGGGCAAGGCTCTGTATTTGAAAGGCAAAGGGAATGCCAAAGCTTCCTCTCTCCCCACCCCCTCCTTTACTAAAACCACCAAAGCATGGCCCTCTTATGGACAGGAAAGTGCAAGCCCTGAAACACATGTGCCCAGTCCCACTCGCCTGTGTTCAGGTCCTGAACAGCAGCCCTAGATACTTCTGCCTCTCTCCACAGCCCTGTGGGAGGAGGGGGGCCCAGAGGCAGAATCCACACACCAGAGTATCCCACTTTTGAGAGGCTGACGCTAGGTTGAGGTTTTTCAGGACACCGGAGCTAAGGAACTGGTCTAGGGGAGAGGGTGGCTGTAGATGCCCACCCTCCCTGGTATCCACAGCATCTCAGGAAGCTTCAAGTCTTGGTACCCTGTCAAGTCCCAAGTATTCCCTTGGTACTCGGACCCTCTCAGTGCCGTGGATGCTAACTCCTGCCCCCCACTGGCATTAGAGATCTGGTCATCCAAATAGGTCAAGTGTCCATTCATAAAGCAACAGACACCCAAGGATCCTGGTAAACAATTGAAGATTATGTCATGCAACCGGTAAACTTAATGCAAGGTCAATACACCAATACTTTTTAAGCCAACTTCTACATCTCAGGCCATAAAATAAAAAAACAAACAAACAAACAAACAAAACGAAAAGACAGGGCTATACTGCAAATGATGGAACAAAACAAACAGGAGAAAAATCTAAATTCAGTAGAATTATATAATTTACCTGATGAGAAGGATAAAGTAATAGTCATAGCTATATTTATTAAAATAAAAAAAACACAATTGAGAAAGAAAAGCAGGAGAACAGAAAACTGAGAACACTTCAAATAAAAATAAAGGACTTAAAGAATTCCATAACGGAAACAAAAAGCATAACCGAAGTTCTGATATCTGATAAGCAAAAGCAGCTGATAGAATCAGTAAGCTTGAAAGCACAATAGGGGGAAATGATCAGACCAGCAAAGAGAAAACAGAATCAAAAAGTATGAAATGGTTTTAAAACTCTTTGGAACAACTTAAAGAGAAACAGTATCTTGCAAAGGCCCCAGAAGGAAACAATAGGGAAGAAGTCACAGAACTTGTATTTAAAGAAGTAACAGATGACACCCTTTCCCTTTGGGAAAGGACATAGATCTGATCCAAAAGGCCCAACAGTTCTAAAAAAAAAAAAAAAAAAAAAAAAAAAAAAAAAAAAAAAAAAAAAAAAAAAAAAAAAAAAAATTCCAAATAGACACACCTAAGACATATTATAACCAAAGTGCTAAAAACTAGTGATAAGAGAAGGATATTAAAAGCATCCTGAGAGAAAAAGAGTTTGATATAAAGGATATCTACAGGTTACCGGGTGGAGACCTTTCAGGCAAGAAGGGAATGGCAGGAGATACTTAAATTCAAATTTAGTATTAAACACCATCCAAGAATACTTTATCCAGCCAGATTACTATTAAGCTGAAGGAGGGATAAAGAGCTTTACAGAAAAACAAAATTGAAAAAAATATACAACCACTTAAAAGTCTTGAACGAAAGACTAAAAGGGATATTATAGAGAAACAAGAAAATTTATTGAGAAGTAGCCCTACTAAAATGACAAAACAGAGAGGAGGAAATCAGTAAAAACGTGGACAAGTTTGAGATCAGACTGTTCACATATAAACCTCAGCATAATCTCAATAGCAACAAAATCCATAGAAAAAAATACATGACAATGGAAATAAAACTCAAAAGCATAAATGTTTTCAAGACATAAACGAAAAGAACAAAACAAACTATAAAAACAACCGAAGATCAAATGCCGTAAAACACATATTTCAATAACCACCTTAACTGTAGTTGGCTTCATTTCACCAATTAAAAGGCAGAGTGACTGAATGGATCATAAAACAAAGTCCAATACTTTTGCTGTTTATACGGAACTCATGTTACTAAAGACAATCACAGGCTGAAAGTAAAAGACCAGAAGACAATCTTAAAGCAAATTTAAGAAAGGGCAGGGACAATTAAACTTTCATCAGATAAAACAGATTTTCAGTAAACAAAAGGAATTAAGAGACAGAGATGGCCATTATATTATAATCAAGGGCCTAATGCAACAAAGAAGATATTAACATTTATAAATATATATGTACCACATAATGGAACATCAAGATATAGAAAGCAATTACTAAAAGAATTAAAGAGAGACATCAACAACACAATAATGGCAGGGATTTTAACACTCCACTGATAACTGTGGGCAGGGTAGTAAGAAAAAGAATAAGAAAATACTAGTCTTAAATGATGAGGGAGATGGACTTAAAAGACATCTACAGAATAGTCACTTGAAAACAGCAGATCTTTTTTTCAAGTGCACATAGAACATTAAGAATAAACTATGCCAGGGTACAAGTCAAGTGTCAATCAACTCATGAAGATTAAAATCATAAGTAATTTTATAACACTTGTTTAATAATCAATCAAAGAGGAAGTTAAAGAAGAAATTTAAAAAAGACCTGGAGACTATTGAAAACATAGGCAAAGTTATCAGGATCTATGATATAAAAGTAGTATGTAAAGGGAATTTAATTACATTACAGGCCTACATTAAACAAGAAAAGGTCAAACAATTTAACATCCCACAGCATCTTGGAAAAGAGCAAACAAAACCAAAAGTTAGAAGGAAGGAAATAATAAAAATGAGAGCAGAAGCTGGGCACAGGGGTGTGTGCCTATAAGCTTCAGCCTATGAAGCGGCTGGGGCTAGGGATCATGGTTCGAGTCCCACTCGGAGCAACACAGTGAGACCTAGTCCCAAAAAATAGCTGAGTGCGGTGATGTCAGCAAGCTGTAATTCCAGCTACCTGGAAGCTGAGGCTGGGGATTGCTTGAGTCTGAGGTACCCTGAGCAACATGAGCCTGTGGTTCCACAAGCAAAAATAGCAAGACCTAGTCTCCAAAGGAAAAAAAAAAAAGAGCAGAAATAAATGAAATAGAAATCAAAGATTATACAAGTGGTCAACAAAACCAAGAGTTCTTTGAGAAGATAGACAAAAATCAACAATCCTTCAGCTAATCTTACAAAGAAAGGAAGACGGACAACTTTAACAAACAGAAATAGGAATGAAAAAGGAGAAATTGCTGACACCATAAAAATACAAAGGATCAACTATTACATCAACAAATTCGATAATCCTGAAGAAGTGGATACATTTTTTGAACAATACAATTAGTGAGACTGACAGAAGAAGAAATGGATACATTTTTAGAACAATACAGCTTAGGAAAACTGAACCAGGAATAAACAGAACACTCCAATATACCAATCACAATTATGGAAGTCAAAACAGTAATTTAAAAAAAAAACAACGGTGGCTCGTTCTTGTAAGCTTCAGCCTATGAAGCGGCCGGGGCTAGGAATC